>OZ024765.1:21232772-21267772 GCA_964016885.1 Eledone cirrhosa
GCTTTGAAGTGTGTATATATATATATACACACAAACATATATATATATATGATATGTATATATATATATATATATATATACTCTCCTTTACTTTCATTTAGCTGTAGTGCTTAATTACAACCCCAACATGTACTCTCTCCTTATTCGCCATCTCCCATCTCCCTATTTTTACCCTCTATTGTATTCCAATTGTTTGTGTGACTAAGCTTGGTAGAACTTAAACTCAGCAGTGTGTTTTTGTTTATTAAGCTCTGATGATTCCTGCCCAACGGTATGGATGAAACATTGTCAGCAAATAAAAACTGTTTGAGTATGTAAGCGTTCTTTGATTTCTTTTACATATACATATATATATATATATATATGTGTGTGTAAAAGGTAAACAGAAATAACAACACAATCGGTACAGTATATGGAAGGGATATATTATGTTAACACTTGATATAGCGGGATGAGGGTCTTAACGTTTTGGACGCTAGTCCTTCATCAGAAGAAATAATGAGAAATAAGATAGATTGAGGGGACAGGTGGGGTGGAATTGGAAAAAATATCTTTAGATAAAAATAACAGGTCCTTTCATGTTGACATCTCTTTACATATATATATATATATATAATATATATATATATATATATATACACAGATAAAAACAGACAGACACACTCACACAGATGCATACACACACACACACTGGCAGAGGTATACAGTCCTGATGAAAGATAATGACCCAGAAACATGTTGATTGTTCCTCAAAGCCAGTGTTGAACAAACAAGTGACGATCGGTCACCGTCACATCTTCAAATTCGGCCTTTTGTTTACAAACGAATCGAACATTATTATTACTGTTCGATATAACCCATATGTACATATGTATATATGTGTATAATGTATATATATGTGTGTACGTGTGCATACTTACGTATATATATATATATATATATATACGTTATTCCGGGTTGAATCGGAGGTAACCACAGTAAGTAAGGTACTCAATACATAGCAGAGTATAAAAGTTTTAATATAGATGAGATTCTACAGGACTAGAACTGTTTCATTCATTAGAAATCATCAGGAATCTGATTCCTGATGATTTCTAATGAATGAAACAGTTCTAGTCCTGTAGAATCTCATCTATATTAAAACTATATATATATATATATATATATATATATATATTTTTATTTTATAGAAGGAGCTTCTACAGGACTAGTACTGTTTCATTCAGATGAAATCTTCAGGAAGCTCAAGAGCTTCCTGAAGATTTCATCTGAATGAAACAGTACTAGTCCTGTAGAAGCTCCTTCTATAAAATAAAAAAATTTTACTCTGCCATGTATTGAGTACCTTACTTACTGTGGTTATCCCCGACTCAACCCGGGACCTACGTATATATATCTATATATATATATATATCTATATATATATATATATATATATATACTATGACAAATAATGATAATAATAATAATAAATATCTCTATATTTCTATTTTTGTCAGGCGTCATCTACAACATCAGGTAAGTTCTTCTTCTTCTCCCACTTATTCTTGGGTGAGGTCATGGGGGGAAAGTCCTCAAACACTCCTTCCAGCAGGTCCTGTCAGAAGCAACCCTCTCCAACTGATCCAGCTGGATCCCCAAGCCAGACCAGCCAAGCTCATGGATGTTATCCAACCATCTTGCTCGTGGTCTACCCCTGGGTCTCCTGTCAGTTGGTTTTGCCTGTAAAATCTGTCCAGAGATTCTTTCCTGAGACATTCTCACCTCATGTCTGTAGTATCAGAGCTGTGGTCTCTCAATTCAGAGATTCTTACCTGAGACATTCTAACCACATGTCTGTAGTATCAGAGCTGTGGTCTCTCAATTCAGAGATTCTTACCTGAGACATTCTAACCACATGTCTGTAGTATCAGAGCTGTGATCTCTCAATTCAGAGATTCTTTCCTCAGACATTCTAACCACAGGGTCTGTAGTATCAGAGCTGTGATCTCTCAATCCAGAGATTCTTTCCTCAGACATTCTAACCACATGTCTGTAGTATCAGAGCTGTGATCTCTCAATTCAGAGATTCTTTCCTCAGACATTCTAACCACATGTCTGTAGTGTCAGAGCTGTGGTCTCTCAATCCAGTGATTCTTTCCTCAGACATTCTAACCACATGTCTGTAGTATCAGAGCTGTGATCTCTCAATCCAGAGATTCTTTCCTCAGACATTCTAACCACATGTCTGTAGTATCAGAGCTGTGATCTCTCAATTCAGAGATTCTTTCCTCAGACATTCTAACCACATGTCTGTAGTATCAGAGCTGTGATCTCTCAATCCAGAGATTCTTTCCTCAGACATTCTAACCACATGTCTGTAGTATCAGAGCTGTGATCTCTCAATCCAGAGATTCTTTCCTCAGACATTCTAACCACATGTCTGTAGTATCAGAGCTGTGATCTCTCAATCCAGAGATTCTTTCCTGAGACATTCTAACCACATGTCTGTAGTATCAGAGCTGTGGTCTCTCAATTCAGAGATTCTTACCTGAGACATTCTAACCACATGTCTGTAGTGTCACAGCTGTGATCTCTCAATTCAGAGATTCTTTCCTCAGACATTCTAACCACATGTCTGTAGTATCAGAGCTGTGATCTCTCAATCCAGAGATTCTTTCCTCAGACATTCTAACCACATGTCTGTAGTATCAGAGCTGTGATCTCTCAATTCAGAGATTCTTTCCTCAGACATTCTAACCACATGTCTGTAGTATCAGAGCTGTGGTCTCTCAATCCAGTGATTCTTTCCTCAGACATTCTAACCACATGTCTGTAGTATAAGAGCTGTGATCTCTCAATCCAGAGATTCTTTCCTCAGACATTCTAACCACATGTCTGTAGTATCAGAGCTGTGAACTCTCAATTCAGAGATTCTTTCCTCAGACATTCTAACCACATGTCTGTAGTATCAGAGCTGTGATCTCTCAATCCAGAGATTCTTTCCTCAGACATTCTAACCACATGTCTGTAGTATCAGAGCTGTGATCTCTCAATCCAGAGATTCTTTCCTCAGACATTCTAACCACATGTCTGTAGTATCAGAGCTGTGATCTCTCAATCCAGAGATTCTTTCCTCAGACATTCTAACCACATGTCTGTAGTATCACAGCTGTGATCTGCCAATTCAGAGATTCTTTCCTCAGACATTCTAACCACATGTCTGTAGTATCAGAGCTGTGATCTCTCAATTCAGAGATTCTTTCCTCAGACATTCTAACCACATGTCTGTAGTATCACAGCTGTGATCTCTCAATTCAGAGATTCTTTCCTCAGACATTCTAACCACATGTCTGTAGTATCACAGCTGTGATCTCTCAATCCAGTGATTCTTTCCTCAGACATTCTAACCACATGTCTGTAGTATCAGAGCTGTGATCTCTTAATCCAGAGATTCTTTCCTGAGACATTCTAACCACATGTCTGTAGTATCAGAGCTGTGATCTCTCAATTCAGAGATTCTTCCTCAGACATTCTAACCACATGTCTGTAGTATCAGAGCTGTGATCTCTCAATTCAGAGATTCTTCCTCAGACATTCTAACCACATGTCTGTAGTATCAGAGCTGTGATCTCTCAATTCAGAGATTCTTCCTCAGACATTCTAACCACATGTCTGTAGTATCAGAGCTATGATCTCTCAATCCAGAGATTCTTTCCTGAGACATTCTAACCACATGTCTGTAGTATCAGAGCTGTGATCTCTCAATTCAGAGATTCTTTCCTCAGACATTCTAACCACATGTCTGTAGTATCACAGCTGTGATCTCTCAATCCAGAGATTCTTTCCTCAGACATTCTAAACACATGTCTGTAGTATCAGAGCTGTGGTCTCTCAATTCAGAGATTCTTTCCTCAGACATTCTAACCACATGTCTGTAGTATCAGAGCTGTGATCTCTCAATTCAGAGATTCTTTCCTCAGACATTCTAACCACATGTCTGTAGTATCAGAGCTGTGATCTCTCAATTCAGAGATTCTTCCTCAGACATTCTAACCACATGTCTGTAGTATCAGAGCTGTGGTCTCTCAATCCAGAGATTCTTTCCTGAGACATTCTAAACACATGTCTGTAGTATCAGAGCTGTGGTCTCTCAATTCAGAGATTCTTTCCTCAGACATTCTAACCACATGTCTGTAGTATCACAGCTGTGATCTCTCAATCCAAAGATTCTTTCCTGAGACATTCTAAACACATGTCTGTAGTATCAGAGCTGTGGTCTCTCAATTCAGAGATTCTTTCCTCAGACATTCTAACCACATGTCTGTAGTATCAGAGCTGTGATCTCTCAATTCAGAGATTCTTCCTCAGACATTCTAACCACATGTCTGTAGTATCAGAGCTGTGGTCTCTCAATCCAGAGATTCTTTCCTGAGACATTCTAAACACATGTCTGTAGTATCAGAGCTGTGGTCTCTCAATTCAGAGATTCTTACCTGAGACATTCTAAACACATGTCTGTAGTATCAGAGCTGTGGTCTCTCAATTCAGAGATTCTTTCCTCAGACATTCTAACCACATGTCTGTAGTATCACAGCTGTGATCTCTCAATTCAGAGATTCTTTCCTCAGACATTCTAACCACAGGGTCTGTAGAATCACAGCTGTGATCTGCCAATTCAGAGATTCTTTCCTCGGACATTCTAACCACATGTCTGTAGTATCACAGCTGTGGTCTCTCAATTCAGAGATTCTTTCCTCAGACATTCTAACCACAGGGTCTGTAGTATCAGAGCTGTGATCTCTCAATTCAGAGATTCTTTCCTCAGACATTCTAACCACATGTCTGTAGTATCACAGCTGTGGTCTCTAAATTCAGAGATTCTTTCCTCAGACATTCTAACCACATGTCTGTAGTATCAGAGCTGTGATCTCTCAATTCAGAGATTCTTTCCTCAGAAATTCTAACCACATGTCTGTAGTATCACAGCTGTGGTCTCTCAATTCAGAGATTCTTTCCTCAGACATTCTAACCACATGTCTGTAGTATCACAGCTGTGGTCTCTCAATTCAGAGATTCTTTCCTCAGACATTCTAACCACAGAGTCTGTAGTATCAGAGCTGTGATCTCTCAATTTAGAGATTCTTTCCTCAGACATTCTAACCACATGTCTGTAGTATCACAGCTGTGGTCTCTCAATTCAGAGATTCTTTCCTCAAACATTCTAACCACAGGGTCTGTAGTATCAGAGCTGTGATCTCTCAATTCAGAGATTCTTTCCTCAGACATTCTAACCACATGTCTGTAGTATCACAGCTGTGATCTCTCAATTCAGAGATTCTTTCCTCAGACATTCTAACCACATGTCTGTAGTATCAGAGCTGTGATCTCTCAATTCAGAGATTCTTTCCTCAGACATTCTAACCACATGTCTGTAGTATCACAGCTGTGGTCTCTCAATTCAGAGATTCTTTCCTCAGACATTCTAACCACATGTCTGTAGTATCACAGCTGTGATCTCTCAATTCAGAGATTCTTTCCTCAGACATTCTAACCACATGTCTGTAGTATCAGAGCTGTGATCTCTCAATTCAGAGATTCTTTCCTCAGACATTCTAACCACATGTCTGTAGTATCAGAGCTGTGATCTCTCAATTCAGAGATTCTTTCCTCAGACATTCTAACCACATGTCTGTAGTATCACAGCTGTGATCTCTCAATTCAGAGATTCTTTCCTCAGACATTCTAACCACATGTCTGTAGTATCACAGCTGTGATCTCTCAATTCAGAGATTCTTTCCTCAGACATTCTAACCACATGTCTGTAGTATCAGAGCTGTGATCTCTCAATTCAGAGATTCTTTCCTCAGACATTCTAACCACATGTCTGTAGTATCAGAGCTGTGATCTCTCAATTCAGAGATTCTTTCCTCAGACATTCTAACCACATGTCTGTAGTATCACAGCTGTGGTCTCTCAATTCAGAGATTCTTTCCTCAGACATTCTAACCACATGTCTGTAGTATCACAGCTGTGGTCTCTCAATTCAGAGATTCTTTCCTCAGACATTCTAACCACAGAGTCTGTAGTATCAGAGCTGTGATCTCTCAATTTAGAGATTCTTTCCTCAGACATTCTAACCACATGTCTGTAGTATCACAGCTGTGGTCTCTCAATTCAGAGATTCTTTCCTCAGACATTCTAACCACAGGGTCTGTAGTATCAGAGCTGTGATCTCTCAATTCAGAGATTCTTTCCTCAGACATTCTAACCACATGTCTGTAGTATCAGAGCTGTGGTCTCTCAATTCAGAGATTCTTTCCTCAGACATTCTAACCACATGTCTGTAGTATCACAGCTGTGATCTCTCAATTCAGAGATTCTTTCCTCAGACATTCTAACCACAGGGTCTGTAGTATCAGAGCTGTGATCTCTCAATTCAGAGATTCTTTCCTCAGACATTCTAACCACATGTCTGTAGTATCACAGATGTGATCACTAAATTCAGAGATTCTTTCCTCAGACATTCTAACCACATGTCTGTAGTATCAGAACTGTGATCTCTCAATTTACAGATTCTTTCCTCAGACATTCTAACCACAGGGTCTGTAGTATCAGAGCTGTGATCTCTCAATTCAGAGATTCTTTCCTCAGACATTCTAACCACATGTCTGTAGTATCACAGCTGTGATCACTCAATTCAGAGATTCTTTCCTCAGACATTCTAACCACATGTCTGTAGTATCAGAGCTGTGATCTCTCAATTTACAGATTCTTTCCTTAGACATTCTAACCACATGTCTGTAGTATCAGAGCTGTGGTCTCTCAATTCAGAGATTCTTTCCTCAGACATTCTAACCACAGGGTCTGTAGTATCAGAGCTGTGATCTCTCAATTCAGAGATTCTTTCCTCAGACATTCTAACCACATGTCTGTAGTATCACAGCTGTGATCACTCAATTCAGAGATTCTTTCCTCAGACATTCTAACCACATGTCTGTAGTATCAGAGCTGTGATCTCTCAATTTACAGATTCTTTCCTCAGACATTCTAACCACATGTCTGTAGTATCACAGCTGTGATCTCTCAATTTACAGATTCTTTCCTCAGACATTCTAACCACATGTCTGTAGTATCAGAGCTGTGATCTCTCAATTCAGAGATCTATTGAGTAACATTACACCAAAGACCTTTTGGAGGAACCCCATTTCAACCACTAAAGGTTTATAGTATCTTTACTAGTAGACAGATTGTTGTGAATATATACCGTATTACAGTAAAGACTTTAATATCTAATGTGATGTAGTCATAGTGTTGTTTTATAATTTTTACAAATGTTTACGAATGGAGTTGTTTATAACAAATGCAATGGTTTGTACAATGGTTTACACATACACACGCAGACACACACAGACACACACACAGACACACACACTGACAGATACACACACACACACAAATACACACACACTATTAAACATTGGAATTTTTTCTTTTACATTTTAATAAAAAGCTAACAACAGCCACAGGAACAACAACAGTAACAACAACAACAACAGTAACACCACCAACAACAGAAACACCAACAACCACCACTACCAGCAACAACAACAGTAACAACAACAACATCAACAACAGTAACAAAAACAACAAAAACAGTAACAACAACAACAACAACAACAACAACAGTAACAACAACAACAACAGTAACAACAACAACAACAACAACAACAACAACAACAACAGCAACAACAACAACAGCAACAACAACAACAACAACAACAGTAACAACAACAACAACAACAACAGTAACAACAACAACAGCAATAGTAAGAACAACAACAACAACAACAACAATAGTAAGAAGAAGAAGAAGAACAACAACAACAACAGTAACAACAACAACAACAACAGTAACAACAACAATAGCAACAACAACAACAGTAGCAACAACAACAGCAACAACAACAACAACAGTAACAACAACAACAACAACAGCAACAACAGTAACAACAACAACAGCAGCAACAACAACAACAACAGCAGCAACAACAACAACAGTAACAACAGTAACAACAACAACAGTAACAGTAACAACAACAGTAACAACAGTAACAACAACAGCAGTAACAGCAACAACAACAGCAGCAACAACAACAACAACAGCAGCAACAACAGTAACAACAGTAACAACAACAACAGTAACAACAACAACAACAGTAACCACAACAGTAACAACAACAACAGTAACAGTAACAACAATAGTAACAACAACAACAGTAACAACAACAACAACAGTAACAACAACAACAACAGTAACAACAACAACAACAGTAACAACAACAACAATAGTAAGAAGAAGAAGAACAACAACAACAACAATAGTAAGAAGAAGAAGAAGAAGAACAACAACAACAACAACAACAGTAGCAACAACAACAGCAACAACAACAACAACAGTAACAACAACAACAACAACAGCAACAACAGTAACAACAACAGCAGCAACAACAACAACAACAGCAACAACAACAACAGCAGTAACAGCAACAACAACAGCAGCAACAACAGTAACAACAGTAACAGCAACAGCAGTAACAACAACAGCAGTAACAACAACAACAGTAACAACAACAACAACAGTAACAACAACAGTAACAACAACAACAACAGTAACAACAACAACAACAACAGTAACAACAACAGTAACAACAACAACAACAGTAACAACAACAGTAACAACAACAACAACAGTAACAACAATAACAACAACAGCAACAACAACAACAACAGCAACAACAGCAACAACAACAACAACAGCAACAACAGTAACAACAACAACACCACCCATATGATATCTGGTGAAGTACAATCGCATAATGTTTCCCCCCCCCCCCCCGTTTGGCATACTGCAGTGAAGGAATGGAGAGAAAGAAGGAAAAAAATGAGATAAAGAGGGAGAGAGAGAGAAAGAAAGAGAGAAAGAAAGAAAACAAGAAAGAGAGAAAGAAAGAGAGAAACACAATAGAGAGAGAAATACAACCCTCCACCACACCACCAACCCCTCTCTTCAAATAATCAACACAAACTAACGAATATTAATTTAAAAAATGGTTTTTGTTGCAAAAGGAAGAAATAAAGTTTAGAGGAAAAAGAAAAATATTTATATTGATGGAAAAACAAATAAACAAGACTCCATAAATATATATAGTGTCCCCAAAAAATGTATACATACTTTGATTACCTGTGATTATTACCTGTCATCATCATCATCATCATCATCAACGTTTAACGTCCGTGTTCCACGCTTGCATGGGTTTGGACGGGGGTAGTCCCACTTGAGGCAAGAGTGGTTGTCTTGCTCGTATAGGACTGTCTGGCAGGTTTTCTACAGCTGGATGCCCTTCCTAACACCAACCACATTTACAGTGTGGGTCTGGGAGGTTTTTACCGTGTTGCCTACACGGCCACATTACAGCGTGGACTGTGTGTTTTTTTGTCGTGACACCTACACGATCTCATTTGTTTCGGCCTGGATGGCGCGGCACCAACATAACTTTACATAGGACGGGGTGGTGTGGATGGGGTGGGGGTGGTGGTGGTGGGACGGGGTGTATTTTGTTAGAGATGCCTACTGGCAAGGCGGGTCTTCTCTGTTACTGAGTACCGCCAAAGGTCTCGGTCCAGTGACATTGTCTTGGAGAGGTGTAAGTGTGTGAGGTCGGAGTTTATCAGCTCGTCCCAGGTTTTTCTAGGTCTGCCTATTCCGTGGCTACCGTCTATCTTTATTGCCCTGCACTTTGTTATACAGCTATCGACTTTCATGCGCATCACGTGTCCATACCAACGTAGCCTTCTCTCGAGTAAACAACATCTGATCCCTCTTATCTCTAATTTTTTCCTTAGTTCGTTTATGCTTTGCCGTTCACGTATATTACTGTTACACATCCAGCGGAGCATGCAAGCTTCGTTCCTCTCTAGTCTGCGTATATCCTCTGCACACAATGCCCAGGTCTCACTGCCATGCAACATTGCTGTTCGTATGCAGGCATCGTACAACCTGCCTTTCATTTTTAGGGAGAACCCTTTAGCAGCTAATAGTGGTATAAGCTCTCTGAACTTTTTCCAACCAGTTCTGACTCTAGCTACAGTACTTTCAGAGCACCCTCCCCCACTGCTGATTTTATCGCCCAGGTAACGGAAGCTGTCCACTATTTCTATAGAACCCTCTGCGCAATTGAAAGAGCTAGTATTGTGTGGGCACTTGCTGCTACTTATTGCACCAGAACACCGGCCACATGTAAAATCTATGTTCTTAGTTAGCTTACCTGTGATCCCACTACATCTTTTATGCACCCATACTTTGCATTTAGGACACAAAATGGAGTTTCTACCTACGCCTTTCCTACACACCGAGCACGACCATTTCCCAGAAGGGACCGCCGCCTTGTTTTCTTTCCTACAAACTAGAACTTTGGTCTTAGCCAGGTTAATTTTAAGTCCTTTTGACTCTAGGCCGTGCTTCCATGTTTGGAATTTCTTCTCTAGCTCGGCCATTGATTCCGCTATGAGTGTCAGGTCGTCTGCGTATAGGAGTTCCCATGGGCAGCCTGTCTTGAACTCCTCTGTTATAGCCTGAAGGGCAATAATAAATAGTAGGGGGCTGAGAACAGAGCCCTGATGGACGCCAACTTTTACGCTAAACTCTTCACTATATTCGTTGTTAATTCTAACCTTGCTGACTGTTTCTTTATACATGGCTTGTATAGCCCTCACAAGCCATTCGTCAACGCCTAGTTTTCTAAGAGCCCACCAGATAATGGAGCGGGGGACTCTGTCGAAGGCTTTCTCCAAGTCGACAAAAGCTAAGTAGAGGGGTTTACCTTTAGCTAGGTACTTCTCCTGTAGTTGTCGTACTATGAAAAGAGCGTCTGTGGTACTTTTGCCTGACACAAACCCGAACTGCATTTCATCTAGGTCAATTCTCTCTCTGATTAGTTGCGCTATTACTTTTTCTGTGACCTTCATGACCTGGTCGATTAATTTAATGCCTCTATAGTTACTCCTATCTAGGGCGTCTCCTTTACCCTTATAACAGTTAACGATGATGCTGCTATGCCAGTCCTTCGGAACAACCCCATTCTGTACGACTTGGTTAACTATGCGGGTGACCATGGTGTGTCCCACCGTGCCAGATGCCTTCAGCATCTCAGCAACTATTTCCGAAGGCCCAGCCGCCTTACCTGTCTTCATATCCTTGATTGCCTTACTTATTATACTCCCCTCGACTAACACTGCTGGTCCCTCTATTGGGTCGACATGGGGGAGACTGTCTTTCTCCCATTTATTCTCCTCATTTAGTAGCCTTTCATAGTGACACTTCCAAGCTGCCTTCTTATCAGTGTCGGTGATGGCAAGTATGCCATCATCGTTAAGTACACACTTCAGGCAATATTTATTAGAATGGTCTTCAAGTGTGTAGACATTTTTTTGAGACACTCTATGTATAATATATATATATATATATATATATATATATATATATATATATATATATATATATATATATATATATATATGTGTATGTATACATATATATGTATGTATATATACATATACATACATATATATATGTATATATACACATACATATATCTATATACAAATGTATATATACATATACATACATATATATATACGTATATATACATACATATACATACATATATATATAAACATTATATATATATACATATACATACATATATATATATATATACATTATACATATATACACACATACAAATATATATATATAGAAATATATACACATACAAATATATATATATATATACACACATATATATATATATATATATATATATATATATATATATATATATATATATATATATATATATATATATATATATATATATACATATATATATATATAAATGAAAGGTATAGAAAATATTGTAACAAAAAGCCAACAGTATTCCATAATATATTATATATATATATATATATGTATGTATATTCATATATATATATGTGTATATATATATATATATATATATATATACAGGGTGTCCAAAAAATGTATACACACTTTGACTGCCTGTACAGATAATATTTATTTGAATGCTGTTGAAGTGTGTATACATTTTTTTGAGACACCCTGTATATATAAATGTATAGGATGTAATAAAAACATTAATAAATAACAACAAAAGGAATGTTTAAATAGATTTCCTCTGTAAACAACAAGAATTGTTTAGTTTAAACAAACAACCCTGAGTGGTGGTTATATGTGGTTAATAAAACTGCTAGAAATAGTGACCCAAGTCGTCCATCAGTTGGGAAGGTTCTTTTTTAAATTTCAATATGAATCCAGGTATATTTTGTTAATTAACTTCTTCAGTGCCATAGACGAGATAACTCACCCTAACATGTTTGAGTTCGTTTCCAACAGTTCATAACTTCAAGGTTATGAACATGTTTCCAACAGTTCATAACTTCAAAGTAATGAACCTGTTTCCAACAGTTCATAACTTCAAAGTAATGAACCTATTTCCAACAGTTCATAACTTCAAGGTTATGAACCTGTTTCCAACAGTTCATAACTTCAAGGTTATGAACATATTTCCAACAGTTCATAACTTCAAAGTTATGAACATGTTTCCAACAGTTCATAACTTCAAGGTTATGAACATGTTTCCAACAGTTCATAACTTCAAGGTTATGAACATGTTTCCAACAGTTCATAACTTCAAGGTTATGAACATGTTTCCAACAGTTCATAACTTCAAGGTTATGAACATGTTTCCAACAGTTCATAACTTCAAAGTTATGAACTTGTTTCCAACATTTTCCAACTGCAAAAATACAATAGTATATATAGAGTAATGTAAATGCTAAAGGGTTAAAATATGGTTCTTATATAAAATTATGTTGGAAGATTTTAATTTAAATAGGAACCCTGTATTTCAATTGATTAATGAAGGATTTTGAGTGATTTACTAAAATTATTAAATATTTCATTACTCAGACAGTAACTTAATATAATTCTTTTCTGTTCAAAGGTTTTGATTTAGGAAAAAAAATCCTTTAAAATGGGTGGTTTTGTTTCATAGGACCCAGGGTTAGTTTTGTGTGGGGCTGGTATCAAAAGGGTAAAAATAAATTTCTATATTTAATCTACCTGTCACCCACCTTGTGGATTGTCTCTCTGTTGACCACTGGCTGCTGGTCTCTTTACTGTGGTATTTTGGCCATCACTGTCATTGACAGCTGTTCTAGCGATGAGTTCTCTCATTTTTATGTGTATTCAAATACAACCTTGCTTCAGCTCGATCAGAGACAACATTGTTTTAACAGCTGCTCTAGCAATGAGTTTTTTCATTTTTACATGAATTCAATAAAATATACTTTCGCCAAAATGTTAGGTCACTCACGAGTGCTACTGGTAGCATGTAACCCAGCAAAACCTGTCGCATGGTTGGGTCGTCAGCGACTAAATTGGCAACCCCACCAAGTTTACTTGGTGAGGAGGGTGATTTTGAACACCCTGCAGGACAAAAACCAAAACCTGACAAAGGGCAGAAGAACTCATAATAGTCAACGGCCATCTGAAAAAGAAAAAAATCCTGCGAAATCAATGAATGGCAGTAGTTCCAGCTACACCAAAGACTGGTGTAGTGGTTCTGAGAACAATGTGGCTTTGGAGATGATCAATGGAAATTGACAATGGAGAGGTGCTCTTGCTCGAGTTAGAAGAGAACTATTGACCTTCAGGAGAAGCAGCGACCCCTGATTGTATTCAGAGACCCCTGATTGTATTCAGCAACCGAAACAAATATGAAGTACACCAAATCCAATGCTCCTAGGGGCGGCCCTGGTTCTACTTGTTTGCGAGTGTAAACTCAGCCAGATTAGACTAGATTTAACTCAATCAGAGACAACACTGTTTTAACAGCTGTTCCAGCGATGAGTTATCACATTTTTAAGCCCATATTACTTTATGGATCCGAAACTTGGACACTAACATCACAACTTGAGAGGAGATTGGATGGCACATATACCCGCCTCTTAATGAGAGTGCAAAACCTATCCTGGAAGCGACATCCCACCTTGTCTAAAATCTATGGCAAACTCCCTCGAGCCTCTGCCCTTCTAAAATCCTGGAGAGCTCAATTTTCTGGCCACTGTCACCGTGCCAGCAATGAAATCATATCCGCTCTCTTGCTCTGGAACCCTGACTCCAGCCTGACTAGGAGTAGGAAGCTGTCATTCCCTGACGTTATCTCTAGGGATACGGGAATCAGTAGACAGGACCTGGGGGCAGCGATGAGGGACAGGGGATTCTGGGGCATGAGAGTGAGATCCATCATCTCGACAGTAGTCGACGAATGATGATGATGATGATATGTATTCAAATAGGCTCTCGCTTCAACTCGATCAGATACAACATTGTTTAAGAAATTTACAGAATTCCTGAAACATTATTTAGTTTTGTCGATTTTAAAACATGAGCAAGAACTGACCCGGCTGTGAGTGTGTAAATATATATATTTTATAGTTTAAATATTATTACAGCTGATAAGGTGTGAGAGTTGAGGGCAAGGAGAGTTTGTGCCAAGGGTAACACAACAAACCTGTTTTTATTACATCATATGTCGCTGAACTTATGTACTGGACGTTTTTACAGGTAAACATAAAAATACGCCAAACACACACACAAATATATATATATATATATATATATATATATATATATATATATATATATATATATATATATATATATATATCATCATCATCTCATTTTACGTCTGCTTGAAATGATGATATATATATATATGTATATATATATATATATACATATATATATACATATATACATATATATATACATACATATATATATATATATATATATATATATATATATATATACATATATACATATATATATACATACATATATATATATATACATACATATATATATACATACATATATATATATATATATATATACATATATACATATATATATACATACATACATACATATATATATATATATATATATATATATATATATATATATATATACATATATACATATATATATACATATATATATATATATATATATATATATATATATATATACATGTATACTCATGCTAACGTGGATGAACGGATGTAAAACGGTGATGATGATGATGATGATATATATACATGTTATATATATGTCAAACTATTTCTAGCAGGGAAAGCGGATGTTAAAATGATAATGATGATATATATATATATGTATATAATTTTGTGTCTGTATATATGTGTGTGTATATACTTGTGTGTGTATGAGTGGGTGTGTATGAGTGAGTGTGTGTATATATATATATATATATATGCAAGTGTATGTGTGTATATATATATATATGCAAGTGTATGTGTGTATATATATATATATATATATGCAAGTGTATGTGTATATATATATATATATATGCAAGTGTATGTGTGTATATATATATATATATATGCAAGTGTATGTGTGTATATATATATATATATATATATGGAAGTGTATGTGTGTATATATATATATGCAAGTGTATGTGTGTATATATATATATATATATGCAAGTGTATGTGTATATATATATATATATATGCAAGTGTATGTGTGTATATATATATATATATATGCAAGTGTATGTGTGTATATATATATATATATATATGGAAGTGTATGTGTGTATATATATATATGCAAGTGTATGTGTATATATATATATATATATATATATATGCAAGTGTATGTGTGTATGTGTGTGTATATATATATATATATATGCAAGTGTATGTGTGTATATATATATATATATATATATATATGCAAGCAGGGAAAAGCGGACGTAAAATGATGATGATGATGATATATATATAAATGTGTGTATGTGTGTGTGGGGAGGTATGTGTGTATATATATATGTATATAAATGTGTGTGTATATATATATATATATATATCTTCATCCTGTTATTTATATGTGTGTGTATATATACATATATATATATATATATAATATATAAGATCAAAAGATGGTTAAAGGAGTTCCATGTATTTTATTATGCGCATTTCAAAAACAAATATCATCATGCAATAATATTTGTGTTTTCATCAGATAAAATAGGAAGACATGATATGAAGGTTAAAAAACACTTGTGAATAGTGCAGTTTTAAATCAACATATCACTATGCACAAGTGCACTCACTATTCACAAGTGTTTTTTAACCTTCATATCATGTCTTCCTATTTTATCTGATGAAAACACAAATGTTATTGCATGATGATATTTGTTTTTGAAATGCGCATAATAAAATACATGGAACTCTTTTAACCATCTTTTGTTCTTATATATTATATATACTCCAGTCCTACAAACTGTAGAGTGCTTCTTATCCGATATCTGCATTGCTTTATTGTACTACAATAAAACTCACCTCCTACATTATATATATATATATATATGTGTGTGTATACATATATATATATATGAAAATATGTGTGTGTATATATATATAGAAATGGTGTGTATATATATATATTTCTATCTCTGTTCAGGTCGTTATGAGTATGTGTATATATATATATATACACATACTCATAATGACTTGAACAGATAATAGACTAAATAAATGTAGTAACCCCACTATCCGGGAGCTTCCAACAGAAATGGTTGCATTCTTTAAGGGTATGTCAATATTTATTTATAAAACTGATCTATATTATATTTTATCTGATGAAAGCGCACCATAATTTGACTTGGTTGCCCTTGAAATATATGTAATAAAATAAATATGGTTTTATAAATATAGTTTCCATTTATTAATATATTGTGTATATATACACATATATATATATCAAGTAAGTATTATTTGAAACAGTGAGCGAGTTTGAAATTAGAAAATATATAGCTTTCACCGTATTTTTAACTAAAGGAATTTTAGCTTGATAACGGGGTTTAGAACCCTCAGATAAATGGAAAAAGATGAGTATTTACGTACATACGTCAATACTCATCTTTTTCCATTTATCTGAGGGTTCTAAACCCCGTTATCAAGCTAAAATTCCTTTAGTTAAAAATACGGTGAAAGCTATATATTTTCTAATATATATATATATATAAAGGTGTATATATATATTTCTCTATCTCTGTACAGGTTGTTATGTATATATATATATATTTATATGTGTGCGTATGACGAAAAAGAAGATGATTTAGAGACATATGACATAGATAATAACTGGAATTTCTTACATGACAACTTACTGCAGGCTACTGATGAAACTTGTGGCTGGAGCAGAGCTCCAACCAGACAGAGAGTGACCTGGTGGTGGAACAGCACAGTAGATAAGGCTATTAGAGACAAAAGACTAGCATGGAAGGCTTGGAAAAAGGGTGGGAGTAGAGAAGGATATACAGCCGCTAAGAGAGAAGCTAGACGTCAGGTGTACTTAGCACACAGGGAGGCTGAGAGTAGGAGGTTTGCCAATGTTCTGTGACAGGAAGATCAGAGACGTGCGGTGTTCCACATTGCAAGGCAGTGTGTCAATGCAAATGGATGTTGTTGGAGATAAATGTGTCTGGAATGATGCTGGTGTACTTAGTGTCACGAATGATCAGAAAAAGGAGGCCTGGAAATGTCATTATGAAAGACTGATGAATGTGGAGAACGAATGGGAGAGAGAGAAATTACCCTTAGTAGCTCCGACAGAGGGACCAGCTATTGAGATTGACGAATATAGGGTCCAAGAGGCGATTAAGGAAATGAAAAATGGTAAGGCTGCAGGACCATCGGGGATAGTTGCTGAGATGCTGAAGGCATCAGGGGACGTAGGCACTAAACTGGTTGCACGCATCATCAATCAGGTTATATATGGTGGTGTCATACCCAAAGACTGGTGCAGCAGTATTCTCATAAATTGCTACAAAGGTAAAGGGGATGCTCTGGAGAGGAGCAAGTATAGAGGTATAAAACTGATGGATCAAGTTATGAAAGTGGCAGAAAGGATATTAGCACAACTAATTAGAGAAAGGGTCAAACTAGATGAGATGCAGTTAGGTTTTGTGCCTGGAAAGAATACAACAGATGCCATCTTTTTGGTGAGACAATTACAAGAGAGGTTCTTAGAGGAAAATAAGCCACTATACTTAGCCTTTGTTGACCTAGAGAAGGCATTTGATAGGGTAGCCCGATCTGTCATCTGGTGTTCCCTAAGGAAACTAGGTGTTGAGGAATGGCTTGTGAGGACAGTGCAAACTTTGTACAGAGGTACTGTCAGTAAAGTCAGGGTAGGAATGGAGTTTCGTGAGAAATTCCAGATACAAGTAGGAGTACATCAAGGTTCGGTCCTCGGCCCGCTCTTGTTCATTATAGTCCTCCAAGCCATATCAGAGGAGTTTAAGACTGGCGGTCCATGGGAACTTCTCTATGCTGATGATCTGGTTCTTATAGCAGAATCAGTAGAGGAGCTAGAGAATAAATTCTGGCTATGGAAACAGCCGTTGGAAGCAAGAGGACTGAGAGTGAATCTAGCTAAGACAAAAGTGTTGATGAGTAGAAAAGAGGACAAAACTCTGATTCCGTCAGGGAAATGGCCATGTTCGATATGCAGGAAAGGAACTGGCATAAATTCTATAAAATGCACACAATGCAGATCCTGGGTACACAAGAGATGTAGCGGGATAGCAGGCAAACTAACAGGTAGGGAGAAATATGTATGCAGTAGATGTACAGGGAAATTAGACAGTAGAAGTCGCATTGATAGACACATTTTTCAAATGCAGGCGGGTGCTGTAGAAGTGGTGGATAGCTTCCGGTACCAAGGAGATCAGATTAGCATGGGAGGGGGGTGTCCAGAGGCCATAGTATCTAGAATAAGGATGGGTTGGAAGAAGTTTAGGGAGCTGCTTCCTCTGCTGATGAAGAAGGGTTTCTCCCTGCGTATGAAAGGCCGGTTATATGATGCCTGTGTGAGGAGCGCAATGCTGCATGGTAGTGAGACATGGGCAGCAACTGCAGAGGATATGCGACGGCTGGAGAGAAATGAGGCAAGCATGCTCCGTTGGATGTGCAATGTCAATGTGCGTGAACGACCCAGCATGAATGTGTTGAGAGAGAAACTGTGTCTGAGTGGGATAGAATGTAGTGTACGGGAGAGGAGACTGCGGTGGTATGGACATGTGATGCGCATGGAGGATGACCGATGGGTGAAGAAGTGCCAGGAAATGCCAGTTGAAGGAAGACGTGGTAGAGGTAGACCACGAAAAATATGGGCGGAGGTGGTGAGAACAGACCTCAGATCATTGAAGCTCACGGTGGAGATGACGAAGGACCGTGACGAGTGGAGAGATGCTGTGCTGAATAAGACCCGTCCCACCCTTGCAAGCAGGGAAGAGCGGACGTAAAATGATGATGATGATGATGATATATAAATGTATATATATATATTTCTATCTGTGTACAGGCCGTTATGTGTGTGACCAGTCAAGGAAGATGATAATATTCCTGTATAGCATCAGAGGTTCAAATCACAGCCGAGACAGCAATAATGAGGACTTCCCAGATACAACATATACTTCTAATGTTTATGATATCTATATAGAAGAGATGAGAGGGCGCTGCAGTAAACAAACAGGGGAAGTAACTGGTACAGGGTCAACTGATGACCCCTATACATTGTGTATTTTGGTGAAACCCACATCAGGGGGCTTGTCTAATGACACCTGTCTTCTTCAGGTAAGACAGTTGATACATCACATCCTTTTCCTTTACTCTTTCGCTAACCCGAACCTTAACTCCTAAGTCTAATCCTAACTAACCCTTAACCATGACCCTAATCTTAACTCTAACCCTAAATCTAACCATAACCCCTAACCATGACTCTAACTCTAACCCTAACTGTAACCTTATCCCTAACCCTAAAACTCCAACCTTAACCCTAACCCTTAACCTTAACCCTAGCCATAATCCATAAATCTAACCCTTAAGTTTAAACACTAAACTTAACCCAAACCCCTAACCCTAACCCTAATCCTTAACCCTAACCTAAACTCTAACAGTAAACCCTAACCATAACCCTAACCCTAACCCCAACTCTAACCATAACCCTAACGATAACCCTTAACCTTAACCCTAGCCTTAACCCTAGCCTTAACCCTAACCTAAACTCTAACACTAAACCCTAACCATAACCCTTAACTCTAACCTTAAACCAAACCCAATAATCTCACTTTGATTCAAAGAAGAAAAAAAGAAAAATAGATCCTTAAATATATTTTCAGTGCTATTTCCAATTCCACTCTTTCTCTATAACCCCTGTTTTGTATAGAACCTTACTCCCTTTTCAAAAAAGTTGTGTGTTGTGTTCTTGAGCAAAACACTTCATTTCATGTTGCTCCGGTATACTCAGCTGAAAAAGAGTATCAGCAATAACTGGGGTTTAACCCTGCGATGGACTGGTGTCCTGTCCCGGGGCGGGAGGAGTCTTGTACTCTCAGTCACTTCACGCCATGAAATTGAGATAAGTCCCGGCTGAGACAGATAAGCCTGGCTTAAGACAGACATAAACGTTTATATATATATATATATATATATATATATATATATATATATATATATATAGTTATGTAATAAACAACATAAGACAATTATTCCATTTACCAAAGGTTTCACGAAGACAGACGCTAAATGGAATAATTGTCTTATGTTGTTTATTACATAATTAAATAGCTCTGTAGCTTTCATAGAGCACTCTCCTTTCCTTTACCCTTCCTACAGAAATAATTCATATATAGAAAAATATATATATATATATATATATATATATATCCTTAGGGCATCAACATACGTTAACCTTGGTCTTCCTCTTCTAGTGTGTCCATGTAGGGGCTCCCAAAGGAGCACTGAGTGCATTGTCAACTCTGGATGTCGGTGAGCATGTCCATGTTGGAGACGCAGGACATGGCAGCGATAATGAGGGACAGAGACCGCTGGAGAGAACACGTCCATGGATCTCGGGAATTTTACCCGCCTTAGATAGATATATATATATATATATATATACACATCCCAAAAGTCAGCTCAAAAGTGACACAGAGGAGACTGAGGTTAGCTGGACATGCTCACCGACATCCAGAGTTGACACTGCACTCAGTGCTCCTGTGGGAGCCCCTACATGGACACACTAGAAGAGGAAGACCGAGGTTAACGTATGTTGATGCCCTAAGGACAGACACTGGTCTGTTGGAGACGCAGGACATGGCAGCGATAATGAGGGACAGAGACCGCTGGAGAGAACACGTCCATGGATCTCGGGAATTTTACCCGCCTTAGATAGATAGATAGATATATACAAATTTACACACAGTTGAACCTCAGCCTTCAGGATCAAATTAAGTTCTTGAGCCACGGTTTAATGGTATATTTATACCTGCTGTCAGATTTATTTCACTATGTTTCGGAGTAATAGAATGCACTGTGTATATCTACTGACTGGAAATTCTCACACATAGAATTGGAGATGAGATCACATAGGAAGCACATCTGATGATCTTTCTATTACAGAGTCAGGTTCGGTCAATAATAGGTCATACCTCGAACTGATCGACAGTGAAACATATGTAATATGTTATTAAATATGGTATAATGCAACACTAAATCCTTGCTTCTTTATCCTTATAGTATATATATATATATATATATATATATATATGTATAACCAAACGTTAAACAGGTTCATTGATTAATCAATGAATATAGTTTTACAATAGATTAGAAGCACTCAACAGTGAAGTTTTCTGGAGTTATTAATATTAGTTCAAAATATTAATAAATATAGACATTCATGTGATCAAATATATTTTATTATATATATTTCAGAGGTACTGTGCTGTTTCCTCAGTACGTCCTCATCAGATAAAATAAATTGATGTCTGACAAACCTGAACTGTGCTGATGGTTCAATTCCAGTCTTGGCAGTGATTGGAATTGAACCACCAGCACAGTTGAGGTATGTCAGACATCAATTTATTTTATCTGATGAGGACGTACTGAGGAGACAGCACAGTACCTCTGAAATATATATAATAAAATATATTTGATCACATGAATGTCTATATTTATTAATATTTTGAATTAATATATATATATATATATATGGTGGCTGCCAACTCGTTTTCGAGTACGGCCACTACTTTATATCCATGTAGGAGAACTCCTACCAATGCGCTGAACGTGTGTGACTTTTTAGTCCAGTCAGCGACTTGAAAACTCTGGTACAAACACTACACCTGTGACAATTATTGACACATAGTGCTGGGCCCATGGTACCATGTGACGACAAGTACAGAGAGATCTCCAGATATAAAGCAATGCCTGTGCCGTGAAGCTTTTATAGTGAGCAAAGGCACTGCACAAAGCCAGTCCCACTCTCTTAACCAAGATGATATTTACCAAAAAGAAGAACAAGTCAACATCATTGGATACCGTCAGGGTTGCAGGTGTTATATCAGAGTTTTCCTTCTCCTAGAATTCTGCCTTGACAAAGGCTAAGGGGTCATCTCTCCCGGTGATTTTGGATGGCCATTGACTCTTAAGAGCTCCTTTGCCCTTTGACAGGTTTTGTTTTTAGTCCTGCAGGATGTTCAAAGTCACCCTCCTCACCAAGAAACCTTGGTGGGGTTGCCAGTTTAGTCGCCAACGACCTGACCATGAGACATATATATATATATATATATATAATGTAGGAGGTGAGTTTTATTGTAGTACAATAAAGCAATGCAGATATCGGATAAGAAGCACTCTACAGTTTGTAGGACTGGAGTATACATAATATATAAGATCAAAAGATGGTTAAAGGAGTTCCATGTATTTTATTATGTGCATTTCAAAAACAAACATCATCATGCAATAATATTTATGTTTTCATCAGATAAAACAGGAGAACATGATATGAAGGCAAAAAAAAACACTTGTGGATAGTGCAGTTGTTGATTTAAAACTGCACTATCCACAAGTGTTTTTTTTTGTTTTTTTTGCCTTCATATCATGTTCTCCTGTTTTATCTGATGAAAACACAAATATTATTGCATGATGATGTTTGTTTTTGAAATGCGCATAATAAAATACATGGAACTCCTTTAACCATCTTTTGATCTTATATATTATATATATATATATATATCATCATCATCATCATCATCATCACCGTTTTACGTCCGTTCTTCCACGCTAGCATGGGTTAGAAGGTAGCCCTAGGAAGGTAGCCCTAGGGCCACGTACACCAGAAGTTTCCCCTGCTAGAGGTAGCTAGCTCACCACCTATGGTGGTGAGTAGGGAGGTAGCCCTAGGGCCAAGTACACCAGAAGTTTCCCCTGCTAGAGGTAGCCAGCTCACCACCTATGGTGGTGAGTAGGGAGGTAGCCCTAGGGCCAAGGACACCAGAAGTCTCCACTGCTAGGGGTAGTCAGCTCAGCACCTATGATAAGTAGGGAGGTAGCCCTAGGGCCAAGGACACCAGAAGTCTCCACTGCTAGGGGTAGTCAGCTCAGCACCTATGGTGGTAAGTAGGAAGGTAGCCCTAGGGCCAAGTACACCAGAAGTTTCCCCTGCTAGAGGTAGCCAGCTCAGCACCTATGGTGGTGAGTAGGGAGGTAGCCCTAGGGCCAAGGACACCAGAAGTCTCTACTGCTAGAAGTAGCCAGCTCAGCACCTATGGTGGTAAGTAGGGAGGTAGCCCTAGGGCCAAGGACACCAGAAGTCTCCACTGCTAAAAGTAGCCAGCTCAGCACCTATGGTGGTAAGTAGGGAGGTAGCCCTAGGGCCAAGGACACCAGAAGTCTCCACTGTTAGGGGTAGCCAGCTCAGCACCTATGGTGGTGAGTAGGGAGGTAGCCCTAGGGCCAAGGACACCAGAAGTCTCCACTGCTAAAAGTAGCCAGCTCAGCACCTATGGTGGTAAGTAGGGAGGTAGCCCTAGGGCCAAGGACACCAGAAGTCTCCACTGTTAGGGGTAGCCAGCTCAGCACCTATGGTGGTAAGTAGGGAGGTAGCCCTAGGGCCAAGGACACCAGAAGTCTCCACTGTTAGGGGTAGCCAGCTCAGCACCTATGGTGGTGAGTAGGGAGGTAGCCCTAGGGCCAAGGACACCAGAAGTCTCCACTGCTAAAAGTAGCCAGCTCAGCACCTATGGTGGTAAGTAGGGAGGTAGCCCTAGGGCCAAGGACACCAGAAGTCTCCACTGTTAGGGGTAGCCAGCTCAGCACCTATGGTGGTAAGTAGGGAGGTAGCCCTAGGGCCAAGGACACCAGAAGTCTCCAGAGCCAAGGTCGCGATAGCGAACCCGTCGGAGAGCGACACGTCTTGAACCAACATTTGATGGTATATTGATCCCTGCTGTCACATTTAATTCACTATGTTTTGGAGTAATTCTCCCGATTTCTCTTGTTTGTCCATCTGCAGAGGAAGGCCGCCAGCTCCACGTACCGGGTGAAAGTGGTCATACAGCAACGACCGTTCCTAGTCCTGGCAACTGACCAGATCTTCAGCCTGTCATGTGACTTCAGCAACACCTCACAGTCGACTGCCATCTTGGGACCAGATCTCATACATATTGATGGGTAATGTATAGACATTGTGGTAGTGGTGGTGGTGGTGTTGGGGAGTGTGGTGGTGGTGGGGAGTGTGGTGGTGGTGGTGGGGAGTGTGGTTGTGGTGGTGGTGGTGGGGAGTGTGGTGGTGGTGGGGAGTGTGGTGGTGGTGGCGGTGGTGGTAGCAGTGGCGGTGGTAGTGGTGGTAGTGGTGGTGGTGATGGTGGTGGTGGTGGTAGTGGTGGTGGTGATGGTCGGA
The DNA here is from genome assembly GCA_964016885.1 of Eledone cirrhosa. NCBI lineage: Eukaryota > Metazoa > Mollusca > Cephalopoda > Octopoda > Eledonidae > Eledone > Eledone cirrhosa. The sequence continues at coordinate 21,257,683 of OZ024765.1, forward strand.
GTGGTGGTGTTCGTGGTGGTTTTGTGGTGGTGGTGGGGAGTGTGATGATGGTGGTAGTGGTGCTAGTGGTGTTGGTGGTAGTGGTGGTGGGGGTAGTGGTGGTAGTGACCCCTAGTTTGTAATAACACCCTCCACGCCTGGTCCCTAATAACCCCTCACCTGGTCTATTACAGACAACCACCCCACAACATTGCTACAGTAACAAGATCAACAGCCTCACCTGGTCCCTAATAACCCCTTACCTGGTCTATTTCAGGCAACCACCCCACAACATTGCTACAGTAACAAGATCAACAGCCTCACCTGGTCCCTAATAACCCCTTACCTGGTCTATTACAGACAACCACCAAACAACATTGCTACAGTAACAAGATCAACAGCCTCACCTGGTCCCTAATAACCCCTTACCTGGTCTATTACAGATAACCACCCCACAACATTGCTACAGTAACAAGATCAACAGCCTCACCTGGTCCCTAATAACCCCTTACCTGGTAATTTCAGACAACCACCAAACAACATTGCTACAATAACAAGATCAACAGCCTCACCTGGTCCCTAATAACCCCTTACCTTGTCTATTACAGACAACCACCAAACAACATTGCTACAGTAACAAGATCAACAGCCTCACCTGGTCCCTAATAACCCCTTACCTTGTCTATTACAGACAACCACCAAACAACATTGCTACAGTAACAAGATCAACAGCCTCACCTGGTCCCTAATAACCCCTTACCTGGTCTATTACAGACAACCACCAAACAACATTGCTACAGTAACAAGATCAACGGCCTCACCTGGTCCCTAATAACCCCTTACCTGGTCTATTTCAGGCAACCACCAAACACCATTGCTACAGTAACAAGATCAACAGCCTCACCTGGTCTCTAATAACCCCTTACCTGGTCTATTACAGGCAACCACCAAACAACATTGCTACAGTAACAAGATCAACAGCCTCACCTGGTCCCTAATAAACCCTTACCAGGTCTATTTCAGGCAACCACCAAACAACATTGCTACAGTAACAAGATCAACAGCCTCACCTGGTCCCTAATAACCCCTCACCTGGTCTATTACAGACAACCACCCCACAACATTGCTACAATAACAAGATCAACAGCCTCACCTGGTCCCTAATAACCACTTACCTGGTCTATTTCAGGCAACCACCAAACAACATTGCTGCAGTAACAAGATCAACAGCCTCACCTGGTCCCTAATAACCCCTTACCAGGTCTATTTCAGGCAACCACCAAACAACATTGCTACAGTAACAAGATCAACAGCCTCACCTGGTCCCTAATAACCCCTTACCTGGTCTATTACAGGCAACCACCAAACACCTTTGCTACAGTAACAAAATCAACAGCCTCCCCTGGTCCCTAATAACCCCTTACCTGGTCTATTACAGACAAGCACCCCACAACATTGCTACAGTAACAAGATCAACAGCCTCACCTGGTCCCTAATAACACCTTACCTGGTCTATTTCAGGCAACCACCAAACAACATTGCTACAGTAACAAGATCAACAGCCTCACCTGGTCCCTAATAACCCCTTACCTGGTCTATTTCAGGCAACCACCAAACAACATTGCTACAGTAACAAGATCAACAGCCTCACCTGGTCCCTAATAACCCCTTACCTGGTCTATTTCAGGCAACCACCAAACAACATTGCTACAGTAACAAGATCAACAGCCTCACCTGGTCCCTAATAACCCCTTACCTGGTCTATTTCAGGCAACCACCAAACAACATTGCTACAGTAACAAGATCAACAGCCTCACCTGGTCCCTAATAACCCCTTACCTGGTCTATTTCAGGCAACCACCAAACAACATTGCTACAGTAACAAGATCAACAGCCTCACCTGGTCCCTAATAACCCCTTACCTGGTCTATTTCAGGCAACCACCAAACAACATTGCTACAGTAACAAGATCAACGGCCTCACCTGGTCCCTAATAACCCCTTACCTGGTCTATTTCAGGCAACCACCAAACACCATTGCTACAGTAACAAGATCAACAGCCTCACCTGGTCCCTAATAACCCCTTACCTGGTCTATTACAGGCAACCACCAAACACCTTTGCTACAGTAACAAAATCAACAGCCTCCCCTGGTCCCTAATAACCCCTTACCTGGTCTATTACAGACAACCACCCCACAACATTGCTACAGTAACAAGATCAACAGCCTCACCTGGTCCCTAATAACACCTTACCTGGTCTATTTCAGGCAACCACCAAACAACATTGCTACAGTAACAAGATCAACAGCCTCACCTGGTCCCTAATAACCCCTTACCTGGTCTATTTCAGGCAACCACCAAACAACATTGCTACAGTAACAAGATCAACAGCCTCACCTGGTCCCTAATAACCCCTTACCTGGTCTATTTCAGGCAACCACCAAACAACATTGCTACAGTAACAAGATCAACGGCCTCACCTGGTCCCTAATAACCCCTTACCTGGTCTATTACAGACAACCACCAAACAACATTGCTACAGTAACAAGATTGACAGCCTCACCTGGTCCCTAATAACCCCTTACCTGGTCTATTACAGACAACCACCAAACAACATTGCTACAATAACAAGATCAACAGTCTCACCTGGTCCCTAATAACCCCTTACCTTGTATATTTCAGGCAACCACCAAACACCATTGCTACAGTAACAAGATCAACAGCCTCACCTGGTCCCTAATAACCCCTTACCTGGTCTATTTCAGGCAACCACCAAACAACATGGCTACAGTAACAAGATCAACAGCCTCACCTGGTCCCTAATAACCCCTTACCTTGTCTATTTCAGGCAACCACCAAACAACATTGTTAGAGTAACAAGATCAACAGCCTCACCTGGTTCCTAATAACACCTTACCTGGTCTATTACAGACAACCACCCCACAACATTGCTACAGTAACAAGATCAACAGCCTCACCTGGTCCCTAATAACACCTCACCTGGTCTATTACAGACAACCACCCCACAACATTGCTACAGTAACAAGATCAACAGCCTGACCTGGTCCCTAATAACCCCTTACCTGGTCTATTTCAGACAACCACCCCACAACATTGCTACAGTAACAAGATCAACAGCCTCACCTGGTCCCTAATAACCCCTTACCTGGTCTATTTCAGGCAACCACCAAACAACATTGCTACAGTAACAAGATCAACAGCCTCACCTGGTCCCTAATAACCCCTTACCTGGTCTATTTCAGGCAACCACCAAACAACATTGCTACAGTAACAAGATCAACAGCCTCACCTGGTCCCTAATAACCCCTTACCTTGTATATTTCAGGCAACCACCAAACAACATTGCTACAGTAACAAGATCAACAGCCTCACCTGGTCCCTAATAACCCCTTACCTGGTCTATTTCAGGAAACAAACCAAACAACATTGCTACAGTAACAAGATCAACAGCCTCACCTGGTCCCTAATAACACCTTATCTGGTCTATTTCAGGCAACCACCAAACAACATTGCTACAGTAACAAGATCAACAGCCTCACCTGGTCCCTAATAACCCCTTACCTTGTATATTTCAGGCAACCACCAAACACCATTGCTACAGTAACAAGATCAACAGCCTCACCTGGTCCCTAATAACCCCTTACCTGGTCTATTTCAGGCAACCACCAAACAACATTGCTACAGTAACAAGATCAACAGCCTCACCTGGTCCCTAATAACCCCTTACCTTGTCTATTTCAGGCAACCACCAAACAACATTGCTACAGTAACAAGATCAACAGCCTCACCTGGTCCCTAATAACCCCTTACCTTGTATATTTCAGGCAACCACCAAACACCATTGCTACAGTAACAAGATCAACAGCCTCACCTGGTCCCTAATAACCCCTTACCTGGTCTATTACAGGCAACCACCCCACAACATTGCTACAGTAACAAGATCAACAGCCTCACCTGGTCCCTAATAACCCCTTACCTGGTCTATTACAGACAACCACCAAACAACATTGCTACAGTAACAAGATCAACAGCCTCACCTGGTCCCTAACAACTCCTTACCTGGTCTATTTCAGGCAACCACCCCACAACATTGCTACAGTAACAAGATCAACAGCCTCACCTGGTCCCTAATAACCCCTTACCTTGTATATTTCAGGCAACCACCAAACAACATTGCTACAGTAACAAGATCAACAGCCTCACCTGGTCCCTAATAACCCCTTACCTTGTATATTTCAGGCAACCACCAAACAACATTGCTACAGTAACAAGATCAACAGCCTCACCTGGTCCCTAATAACCCCTTACCTTGTATATTTCAGGCAACCACCAAACAACATTGCTACAGTAACAAGATCAACAGCCTCACCTGGTCCCTAATAACCCCTTACCTTGTATATTTCAGGCAACCACCAAACAACATTGCTACAGTAACAAGATCAACAGCCTCACCTGGTCCCTAATAACCCCTTACCTGGTCTATTTCAGGCAACCACCAAACAACATTGCTACAGTAACAAGATCAACAGCCTCACCTGGTCCCTAATAACTCCTTTCCTGGTCTATTTCAGGCAACCACCAAACAACATTGCTACAGTAACAAGATCAACAGCCTCACCTGGTCCCTAATAACCCCTTACCTGGTATATTTCAGGCAACCACCCCGCAACATTGCTACAGTAACAAGATCAACAGCCTCACCTGGTCCCTAATAACCCCTTACCTGGTCTATTACAGGCAACCACCCCACAACATTGCTACAGTAACAAGATCAACAGCCTCACCTGGTCCCTAATAACCCCTTACCTGGTCTATTACAGAAAACCACCAAACAACATTGCTACAGTAACAAGATCAACAGCCTCACCTGGTCCCTAACAATTCCTTACCTGGTCTATTTCAGGCAACCACCAAACAACATTGCTACAGTAACAAGATCAACAGCCTCACCTGGTCCCTAATAACCCCTTACCTGGTCTATTACAGGCAACCACCCCACAACATTGCTACAGTAACAAGATCAACAGCCTCACCTGGTCCCTAATAACACCTTACCTGGTCTATTTCAGGCAACCACCAAACAACATTGCTACAGTAACAAGATCAACAGCCTCACCTGGTCCCTAATAACCCCTTACCTGGTCTATTTCAGGCAACCACCAAACAACATTGCTACAGTAACAAGATCAACAGCCTCACCTGGTCCCTAATAACCCCTTACCTTGTATATTTCAGGCAACCACAAAACAACATTGCTACAGTAACAAGATCAACAGCCTCACCTGGTCCCTAATAACCCCTTACCTGGTCTATTTCAGGCAACCACCAAACAACATTGCTACAGTAACAAGATCAACAGCCACACCTGGTCCCTAATAACCCCTTACCTGGTCTATTTCAGGCAACCACCAAACACCATTGCTACAGTAACAAGATCAACAGCCACACCTGGTCCCTAATAACCCCTTACCTGGTCTATTTCAGGCAACCACCAAACACCATTGCTACAGTAACAAGATCAACAGCCTCACCTGGTCCCTAATAACCCCTTACCTGGTCTATTTCAGGCAACCACCAAACACCATTGCTACAGTAACAAGATCAACAGCCACACCTGGTCCCTAATAACCCCTTACCTGGTCTATTTCAGGCAACCACCAAACACCATTGCTACAGTAACAAGATCAACAGCCACACCTGGTCCCTAATAACCCCTTACCTGGTCTATTTCAGGCAACCACCAAACACCATTGCTACAGTAACAAGATCAACAGCCTCACCTGGTCCCTAATAACCCCTTACCTGGTCTATTTCAGACAACCACCCCACAACATTGCTACAGTAACAAGATCAACAGCCTCACCTGGTCCCTAATACCTCCTTACCTTGTCTATTTCAGGCAACCACCAAACACCATTGCTACAGTAACAAGATCAACAGCCTCACCTGGTCCCTAATAACCCCTTACCTGGTCTATTTCAGACAACCACCCCACAACATTGCTACAGTAACAAGATCAACAGCCTCACCTGGTCCCTAATAACCCCTTACCTGGTCTATTACAGGCAACCACCCCACAACATTGCTACAGTAACAAGATCAACAGCCTCACCTGGTCCCTAATAACCCCTTACCTGGTCTATTACAGACAACCACCAAACAACATTGCTACAGTAACAAGATCAACAGCCTCACCTGGTCCCTAACAACTCCTTACCTGGTCTATTTCAGGCAACCACCCCACAACATTGCTACAGTAACAAGATCAACAGCCTCACCTGGTCCCTAATAACCCCTTACCTTGTATATTTCAGGCAACCACCAAACAACATTGCTACAGTAACAAGATCAACAGCCTCACCTGGTCCCTAATAACCCCTTACCTTGTATATTTCAGGCAACCACCAAACAACATTGCTACAGTAACAAGATCAACAGCCTCACCTGGTCCCTAATAACCCCTTACCTTGTATATTTCAGGCAACCACCAAACAACATTGCTACAGTAACAAGATCAACAGCCTCACCTGGTCCCTAATAACCCCTTACCTTGTATATTTCAGGCAACCACCAAACAACATTGCTACAGTAACAAGATCAACAGCCTCACCTGGTCCCTAATAACCCCTTACCTGGTCTATTTCAGGCAACCACCAAACAACATTGCTACAGTAACAAGATCAACAGCCTCACCTGGTCCCTAATAACTCCTTTCCTGGTCTATTTCAGGCAACCACCAAACAACATTGCTACAGTAACAAGATCAACAGCCTCACCTGGTCCCTAATAACCCCTTACCTGGTATATTTCAGGCAACCACCCCGCAACATTGCTACAGTAACAAGATCAACAGCCTCACCTGGTCCCTAATAACCCCTTACCTGGTCTATTACAGGCAACCACCCCACAACATTGCTACAGTAACAAGATCAACAGCCTCACCTGGTCCCTAATAACCCCTTACCTGGTCTATTACAGAAAACCACCAAACAACATTGCTACAGTAACAAGATCAACAGCCTCACCTGGTCCCTAACAACTCCTTACCTGGTCTATTTCAGGCAACCACCAAACAACATTGCTACAGTAACAAGATCAACAGCCTCACCTGGTCCCTAATAACCCCTTACCTGGTCTATTACAGGCAACCACCCCACAACATTGCTACAGTAACAAGATCAACAGCCTCACCTGGTCCCTAATAACACCTTACCTGGTCTATTTCAGGCAACCACCAAACAACATTGCTACAGTAACAAGATCAACAGCCTCACCTGGTCCCTAATAACCCCTTACCTGGTCTATTTCAGGCAACCACCAAACAACATTGCTACAGTAACAAGATCAACAGCCACACCTGGTCCCTAATAACCCCTTACCTGGTCTATTTCAGGCAACCACCAAACACCATTGCTACAGTAACAAGATCAACAGCCACACCTGGTCCCTAATAACCCCTTACCTGGTCTATTTCAGGCAACCACCAAACACCATTGCTACAGTAACAAGATCAACAGCCTCACCTGGTCCCTAATAACCCCTTACCTGGTCTATTTCAGGCAACCACCAAACACCATTGCTACAGTAACAAGATCAACAGCCACACCTGGTCCCTAATAACCCCTTACCTGGTCTATTTCAGGCAACCACCAAACACCATTGCTACAGTAACAAGATCAACAGCCACACCTGGTCCCTAATAACCCCTTACCTGGTCTATTTCAGGCAACCACCAAACACCATTGCTACAGTAACAAGATCAACAGCCTCACCTGGTCCCTAATAACACCTTACCTGGTCTATTTCAGGCAACCACCAAACACCATTGCTACAGTAACAAGATCAACAGCCTCACCTGGTCCCTAATAACCCCTTACCTGGTCTATTTCAGACAACCACCCCACAACATTGCTACAGTAACAAGATCAACAGCCTCACCTGGTCCCTAATACCTCCTTACCTTGTCTATTTCAGGCAACCACCAAACACCATTGCTACAGTAACAAGATCAACAGCCTCACCTGGTCCCTAATAACCCCTTACCTGGTCTATTTCAGACAACCACCCCACAACATTGCTACAGTAACAAGATCAACAGCCTCACCTGGTCCCTAATACCTCCTTACCTGGTCTATTTCAGGCAACCACCAAACAACATTGCTACAGTAACAAGATCAACAGCCTCACCTGGTCCCTAATAACCCCTTACCTGGTCTATTTCAGGCAACCACCAAACAACATTGCTACAGTAACAAGATCAACAGCCTCACCTGGTCCCTAATAACCCCTTACCTGGTCTATTTCAGGCAACCACCAAACAACATTGCTACAGTAACAAGATCAACAGCCTCACCTGGTCCCTAATAACACCTTACCTGGTCTATTACAGACAACCACCAAACAACATTGCTACAGTAACAAGATCAACAGCCTCACCTGGTCCCTAATAACCCCTTACCTTGTATATTTCAGACAACCACCAAACAACATTGCTACAGTAACAAGATCAACAGCCTCACCTGGTCCCTAACAACTCCTTACCTGGTCTATTTCAGGCAACCACCAAACAACATTGCTACAGTAACAAGATCAACAGCCTCACCTGGTCCCTAATAACCCCTTACCTTGTATATTTCAGGCAACCACCAAACAACATTGCTACAGTAACAAGATCAACAGCCTCACCTGGTCCCTAACAACTCCTTACCTGGTCTATTTCAGGCAACCACCAAACACCATTGCTACAGTAACAAGATCAACAGCCTCACCTGGTCCCTAATAACCCCTTACCTGGTCTATTTCAGGCAACCACCAAACAACATTGCTACAGTAACAAGATCAACAGCCTCACCTGGTCCCTAATAACCCCTTACCTGGTCTATTTCAGGCAACCACCAAACACCATTGCTACAGTAACAAGATCAACAGCCTCACCTGGTCCCTAACAACTCCTTACCTGGTCTATTTCAGGCAACCACCAAACACCATTGCTACAGTAACAAGATCAACAGCCTCACCTGGTCCCTAACAACTCCTTACCTGGTCTATTTCAGGCAACCACCCCACAACATTGCTACAGTAACAAGATCAACAGCCTCACCTGGTCCCTAATAACCCCTTACCTTGTATATTACAGGCAACCACCAAACACCATTGCTACAGTAACAAGATCAACAGCCTCACCTGGTCCCTAATAACCCCTTACCTTGTATATTACAGGCAACCACCAAACACCATTGCTACAGTAACAAGATCAACAGCCTCACCTGGTCCCTAATAACCCCTTACCTGGTCTATTACAGACAACCACCAAACACCATTGCTACAGTAACAAGATCAACAGCCTCACTTGGTCCCTAATAACCCCTTACCTGGTCTATTTCAGGCAACCACCAAACACCATTGCTACAGTAACAAGATCAACAGCCTCACCTGGTCCCTAATAACCCCTTACCTTGTATATTACAGACAACCACCAAACACCATTGCTACAGTAACAAGATCAACAGCCTCACCTGGTCCCTAACAACCCCTTACCTTGTATATTACAGACAACCACCAAACACCATTGCTACAGTAACAAGATCAACAGCCTCACCTCGTCCCTAATAACCCCTTACCTTGTATATTTCAGGCAACCACCAAACACCATTGCTACAGTAACAAGATCAACAGCCTCACCTGGTCCCTAATAACCCCTTACCTTGTATATTACAGGCAACCACCAAACACCATTGCTACAGTAACAAGATCAACAGCCACATTAGATGTTGTTCAAGATTCTACAAAAATTAACCGAGATTTACCGCTTGGAAAATCAATACGACTGCAGGCTGAAGTTAATGGAACTGGTAAATATAGACATACACTTATATATATATACATACATAGACACATACACACACACATATATATATATATATATATATATATATATATAGACACATACACACACATATATATAGAGAGAGATACAAACATACAAATATATATATATAGACACATACACACACATATATATATATATAGACACATACACACTCATATATATAGAGACACAAACATACATATATATATAGACACATACAT
>OZ024765.1:21272772-21275272 GCA_964016885.1 Eledone cirrhosa
TTAATATATGCCACAAACAAAAGGGGGCCAAGAACAGATCCCTGTGGTACACCAGATGACATCTCATATGGTGAGGAATGCTGTCCCAGAACCGTAACTACCTCTCTTCGACTGAGAATGAAGGACTTCAACCAGTTAACAAGATCATCCTTCACACCCATTGCAGAGAGTTTTGCCATAAGCCTTTTGTGTGGCACAGAATTGAAGGCCTTCGCAAAATCAAGGTAAACAACATCCACCCATGAGCCGCCATCAGTGATCCGGGTGATGTCCTCAAGAAACTCTATAAGTTGATCACAGCAGCTGGAGTTTGGGATAAATCCAAATTGCGAGGGCCGGATAAGACTGTGAGAGCTCCAGAAGTTCCAAAGTGTTTCCCTGACACAGGATTCCATCAGTTTGGCGATGCAACTAGTAAGACTGACTGGACGATAGTTCACAGGTGATGTGCGGTCACCCTTTTTGAACAGAGGAATGACACTGGCAGTTTTCCACTGTTCTGGAGTAGCACTGTTGTTCAGACAGAATTGGAAGAAGTGTGATAACTGGTGTAGAAGGAAGTACCCACCATGTTTAAGAAGCAGGTACGTAACACCATCAAGACCAGGAGAGGCATGGTTGCGTTTATTTTTTAGGTGACGTCGCAGCATTGCAGGTGTAAATTCCATGGTTGTAATAGAGTCCGGTGTCATAGGTGGTGGAGATGGCACACTCTGGTCTTCAATAGTGAAAATGCCTGCATAGCATTCAGCAATGAGCTCTGCGCATTCCTTGGGGTCGTCAGTAACCTGGCTTGTGTGCGGATTGCGAAAAGGACCAACTGGAGAGTGAGGCCTCTGCTTTGAGTGAACATACTTCCAGAACACCTTACTGTCAGGGCTGGTTGCTATGCGCTGCTCAAATTGAAGCACTGCCTTTTTTGTCACCTGTTTGAGGTGGTTGGACGATCTATTTCGCCTCTTCCTATTAATGTCTGATTTGTGAAGTTTGTACTCACGTTCAGCATTGCGCCGTTCTTTTCTGGCAAGACGGACTGCTGCAGTCTCCCAAATATATATATAAGTATGTATATATATGTGTGTGTATATATATATTCATATATATATACACACACAAATATATATATATATGTGTGTGTGTATATATATATATATATATGTGTGTGTGTGTGTGTGTATATATGTACACACACACATATATATATATATATATATATATATATATATATATATATATATATATATATGTATGTATGGAAGCACATGGCTTAGTGGTTAGAGCATTGGCCTTGCAATCGAAAGGTTGTGAGTTCAATTCTCAGACCGGGTGATGTGTTGTTTCCTTGAGCAAGACACTTTATTTCACATTGCTCCAGTTTACTCAGCTGTAGAAATGAGATGATAGGGACTGGGGTCCATATCATTCCACTACAAAGTGGTTGTGGAGGTGCCACGGCAAAAAAGCACCCAGCACTCACTGTAAATGAGGTTGGTGTTAGGAAGGGCATCCAGCTGTAGAAATCAAGCCAGAATCAGTTCCCGTCCCACCCTTGCAAGCAGGGAAAAAGCGGACTTAAAACGAAATGATGAAATGATAATATATATATTTATTTGCTTAAACTTTAATCTCTACGGTTCTTATATATTTGATATATATTTATTCTTATCGAGCCCTCTTTGGATTTTAGTCTTCAAATTTATTATTATTACTATATATATATAAGCACACACACATATATAAATATATATACACACCCATATTTATACATATACATATATATAAGCACACGCACATATATAAATATATACATATATTATATATATATATATATATCATCATCATTTTACATCCTCTTTTCCCTGCTTGCAATCAAACTAGTGGAAATGAATTGACATAGCCTCTCAGTCATACTTCACTCCCTCAATGATATAATTAGTCTTGTGTTATTCAGAATACAAACCCATTACTCTGGGCACACACGTAGATTAATTAGTCAGAAAAACGATTTCCTATAATTGTTTCTACGTTAGGCACAATGCCAGCAATTACCAGTACATTACTGGTACTTTATTTTATTGACCCCGTAAGGATGAAAGGCAAAGTTAACCTTGGCGGGATTTGAACTCTGAATGGCAAGGGCCGTAACTCTATACGTCAAAGCATGGCGTCCAACCCTCTACCAATACTGCCAATCCAATAATATTAACATATCAGAATCTCAGACAAAGATTTGGTTTCAGCACAATTCTGATTCGTTAAACAATGACTTAATTAGAAACACAGTTCGCAGGAATTATGTAATATCAGGAGATATTACATAATTTAGCTTGAAATTACTGCTTCAGCAGGTTTTAACTTCTCATGAATAGAAAAGTTTATTTTGCTGGTGACGGTAATCACCGAGTGTAGGAGTAAAACTAGACTTTTAATGACATGTGACTTCGCATCAAAGAGGAGGTAGGCCTGACCTGACCATTTATATATCTCATCCTCATCATCA
>OZ024765.1:21290272-21292772 GCA_964016885.1 Eledone cirrhosa
GTTGTTGTTGTTGTTGTTACTGTTGTTGTTGTTGTTGTTGCTGTTGTTGTTGTTGTTGTTGTTGTTACTGTTGTTGTTGTTGTTGTTACTGTTGTTGTTGTTGTTGTTACTGTTGTTGTTGTTACTGTTGTTGTTGTTGTTGTTGTTACTGTTGTTACTGTTGTTGTTGTTACTGTTGTTCTTGTTGTTGTTGTTGTTACTGTTACTGTTGTTGTTGTTACTGTTGTTGTTGTTACTGTTGTTGTTAACATTCAAAATCAAATTTCCAATAAGCCGACGGTGAAACAAGATCACTTGTTTTGTTTCTGACAAATTTCTATCAGTTTAACGGTGTGTGTGTCTTTGTGAGAGTGAATCTGTGTGTATATATATATATGTGTGTGAATCTGCCTGTGTGTGTATGTATACAATCTACTATATATATATATATATATATATATATATATATATATATAGATGAGATTCTACAGGACTAGAACTGTTGTCTACAGAATTCTCTAAACCTTTGTCACTTGGTAGAACCTTAATGATTTTAGCTTTTAAAGAACCTCCCTTTTCTTTAATTCTATCTACCATGACTGACCCCCCACTGATCTTATAGACATCTGTTAGCTTAAGAGAAACTTAATAACAAGGAATGGTATGCCATCCGGAACCTGTTTATAGAATTCTGTCTGCCCTTGTTACTCTAAAAACATAAATAAATAAAAATAAACTATAGCTTTGTAGAATTAGCTTTTAATGAATTCCCTTTTCTATCAACCAATGACCTGCACCCATCCCACTCCCCACCCTCTCCTACCACTTGTAGAGACCTATAAATACCATTTTTATTTTTTGATACCCAGATTCCTGATGATTTCTAAAGAATGAAACAGTTCTAGTCCTGTAGAATCTCATCTATATTAAAACCTTTATACTCTGCTATGTATTGAGTACCTTACTTACTGTGGTTACCTCCGATTCAACCCGGAATAACGTATATATATATATATATATATATATATATATGTGTGTGTGTGTGTGTGTATAAACACAAATGCGTATATATATATGCATTTGTTTGTGTGTATATATATATATATATATGTATGTTTATATGTGTATATAAACTACAGCCATCTCTCATAATCAGGTATGACTTGGTAGAATGTATCAGGCTTTTACTAAGAATTCTAGGTGTCCAAGCAGCCGTGAGCGGACATGGATATTCCCCTCATGTGATATAGTGGACAGAGAGAGGGGGGGTGCGATAGAGAGAGAGTGGGGGTATGGGGAAGGGAGTGGTAGAGAGGGGGGGGAGAAAGAGTGATATAGATAGAGAGAGAGGGGGAGAGAGGGTGATAGAGGGGGGAGAAGAGGGTGATAGATAGAGGGGGGAGAAGAGGGTGCTAGAGAGAGAGAGGGGGGAGAAGAGGGTGATAGAGAGAGAAAGAGTGATATAGATAGAGAGAGAGAGGGAGAAGAGGGTGAGAGAGAGAGAGAGAGAAAGAGTAATATATATAGAGAGAGAGAGGGAGAAGAGGGTGATAGAGGGAGAGAGAGAAGAGAGAGAGGGAGAGAGAGAAGAGGGTGATAGAGAGGGAGAGAGAGTAGAGGGTGATAGAGAGAGAGAGAGAGGGAGAGAGAGAGGGAGGGAGAGAGAGAGAGAGGGAGAGAGAGAGGGAGGGAGGGAGAGAAAGAGGGAGGGAGAGAGAGAGGGAGGGAGAGAAAGAGGGAGGGAGAGAAAGAGGGATATAGGTACAGAGAGAGAAGGTCGCACCACCCCTGGGCTGTTATCATCTCACACAATTTGATTCAGAACTTCGCACGCAAGGCTCAACTAAAGCTGAGGTCAACTACTCGAATGGTGATCAACTACACAAACAGAGATCAACTACAAACACAGGGTCAAGTACACAAGCTGAGGTCAACTACACAAGCAGGGTTCAGCTACCCAAGCTGAGCTTAACTATACAAGCAGGGGTTATCTACACAAGCAGGGTTCAGCTACCCAAGCTGAGCTTAACTATACAAGCAGGGGTTATCTACACAAGCAGGGGTTATCTACACAAGCACGGTTCAGCTACCCAAGATGAGCTTAACTATACAAGCAGGGTTCAGCTACCCAAGCTGAGCTTAACTATACAAGCAGGGGTTATCTATACAAGCAGGGGTTATCTACACAAGCAGAGGTTATCTACACAAGCACGGTTCAGCTACCCAAGCTGAGCTTAACTATACAAGCAGGGGTTATCTATACAAGCAGGGGTTATCTACACAAGCAGAGGTTATCTACACAAGCACGGTTCAGCTACCCAAGATGAGCTTAACTATACAAGCAGGGGTTAACTACACAAGCTGGGTTCAATTACATAAACTGGGTTCAAGTACAAAAGCTGAGTTCAGCCACAAAAGCAGAGGTCAACTCAATATCAAAATAGTCAGTGTCTTTATTAAATCTTATAGGACAGAAAATCGCACAAAATTAGATCAGAACCTATCACTGTCATGCAAAACC
>OZ024765.1:21297772-21300272 GCA_964016885.1 Eledone cirrhosa
CTGTTACTACTACTACTACTACTACTACTACTATTACCACTACTACTACTACCACTACTACCACTACTACTACTACCTATACTACTGTTACTACCACTACTACTGTTATTACTACTAGTACTACTGTTACTACTACTACTACTACTACTACTACTACTGTTACTACTACTACTACTACTACTACTATTACTACTACTACTACCACTACCACTACCATTACTACCACCACTACTAGTACTACTACTACTGTTACTACTACTACTACTACTACTATTATTACCACTACTACTACTATTACCACTACTACTACTACTACTACTATTACCACTACTACTACTACCACTACTACCACTACTACCACTACTACTACTACTACTACTACTATTACCACTACTACTTCTACTACCACTACTACTACTACTACTACTACTACTATTACCACTACTGTTACTACCACTACTACTGTTATTACTACTTCTACTACTACCACCACTACTACTACTACTGCTACCACTACTACTACTACTACTACTATTACCACTACCACTACTACTACTACTACCACCACTACTACTACTGCTACCACTACCACCACTACTAGCTAGATAGCTATACAGAGACATTCAATTCACCCTGTTAAGGCACATGTGCATATACGCATTCACACACATACAGCCCTGCCTTCACACACACACACACACACACATATATATATACATACAGCCCTGCCTTCACACACACACACACATATATACATACAGCCCTGCTTTCACACACACATATATACATACAGCCTTGCCTTCACACACACACACACACATATATACATACAGCCCTGCCTTCATACACACACACACATATATACATACAGCCCTGCCTTCACACACACACACACACACACACATATATACATACAGCCCTGCCTTCACACACACACACACACATATATACATACAGCCCTGCCTTCACACACACACACACACATATATATACATACAGCCCTGCCTTCACACACACACACACATATATACATACAGCCCTGCCTTCACACACACACACACACATATATACATACAGCCCTGCCTTCATACACACACACACATATATACATACAGCCCTGCCTTCACACACACACACACACATATATACATACAGCCCTGCCTTCACACACACACACACACATATATACATACAGCCCTGCCTTCACACACACACACACATATGCACATACAGCCCTGCCTTCACACACACACACACATATATATACATACAGCCCTGCCTTCACACACACACACACACACACATATATACATACAGCCCTGCCTTCACACACACACACACACATATATACATACAGCCCTGCCTTCACACACACACACACATATACATACAGCCCTGCCTTCACACACACACACACATATATACATACAGCCCTGCCTTCACACACACACACACACATATATACATACAGCCCTGCCTTCACACACACACACACATATATACATACAGCCCTGCCTTCACACACACACACACACATATATATACATACAGCCCTGCCTTCACACACACACACACACATATATACATGCAGCCCTACCTTCACACACACACATATATATATATACATACATATATATATAGAGATATGTGTCCCTCCCAAAGTATAACAATATATATCATCATCATCATCATCGGTTAACGTCTATCTTCCATGCTAGCATGGGTTTGTCCCACGGGTTTGTCCCACTTGAGGCAAGAATGGTCTGGAGACCGTGTCTCGTACAGAACTGTATCTGGCTGGTTTTCTACGGCTGGATGCCCTTCCTAACACCAACCACGTTTACAGAGAGGACTGGGAACGTTTTACCATGTCACCTACATGACCACTTTACAGAGTGGACTGGGTGTTTTTTGTTGTGACACCTACATGACCACTTTACAGAGTGGACTGGGTGTTGTTTGTTGTGACACCTACATGACCACTTTACAGAGTGGACTGGGTGATGTTTGTTGTGACACCTACATGACCACTTTACAGTGTGGACTGGGTGTTGTTTGTTGTGACACCTACATGACCACTTTACAGAGTGGACTGGGTGTTTTTTGTTGTGACACCTACATGACCACTTTACAGTGTGGACTGGGTGTTGTTTGTTGTGACACCTACATGACCACTTTACAGAGTGGACTGGGTGTTTTTTGTTGTGACACCTACATGGCCACTTTACAGTGTGGACTGGGTGTTTTTTGTTGTGACACTTACATGACCACTTTACAGAGTGGACTGGGTGCCTTTTTACCATGTCTCCTAAGTGACCACTTTACTAGTTTGGAAGATGGATGATAAACGATGATGATGATGATGACGATTGCTATTATTTTTAACAGGTGCTGTTGGTGTCCATGTGACAAGCTGTAAAGTCTCCCCAAGTCCAGGAAAACAACCAGTTTTGATCCTTCTCGATGAAAATGGGTATCACAGTTCTTTTCCATCTTTATA
>OZ024765.1:21310272-21315272 GCA_964016885.1 Eledone cirrhosa
TTTGTACAGAGGTACTGTCAGTAAAGTCAGGGTAGGAAGGGAGTTTAGTGAGCAATTCCAGATACAAGTAGGAGTACATCAAGGTTCGGTCCTCAGCCCGCTCTTGTTCATTATAGTCCTCCAAGCCATAACAGAGGAGTTTAAGACTGGCTGTCCATGGGAACTTCTCTATGCTTATGATCTGGTTTTTATAGAAGAATCAGTAGAGGAGCTAGAGAATAAATTCTGGCTATGGAAACAGCAGTTGGAAGCAAGAGGACTGAGAGTGAACCTAGCTAAGACAAAAATGTTGATGAGTAGAAAAGAGGACAAAACTCTGATTCCATCAGGGAAATGGCCATGTTCGATATGCAGAAAAGGAACTGGCATAAATTCTATAAAATGCACACAATGCAGATCCTGGGTGCTATAGAAGTGGTGGATAGCTTCCGGTACCTAGGAGATCAGATTAGCATGGGAGGGGGGGGGGGGTTCCGAGGCCATATTATCTAGAATAAGGACAGGTTGGAAGAAGTTTAGGGAGCTGCTTCCTCCGCTGACGAAGAAGGGTTTCTCCTTGCGTATGAAAGGCCGGTTATATGATGCCTGTGTAATGAGCGCGATGCTGCATGGTAGTGAGACATGGGCAGCAACTGCAGAGGATATGCGATGGCTGGAGAGAAATGAGGCAAGCATGCTCCATTGGATGTGCAATGTCAATGTGCGTGAACGACCCAGCATAAATGTGTTGAGAGAGAAACTGTGTCTGAGAGGGATAGAATGTAGTGTACGGGAGAGGAGACTGCGGTGGTATGGACATGTGATGCGCATGGAGGTTGACCGATGGGTGAAGTAGTGCCAGGAAATGCTAGTTGAAGGAAGACGTGGTAGAGGTAGACCACGAAAAACATGGGCGGAGGTGGCGAGAACAGACCTCAGATTGCTGAAGCTCACGGTGGAGATGATGAAGGACCGTGACAAGTGGAGAGATGCTGTGCTGAATAAGACCCGTCCCACCCTTGCAAGCAGGGAAAAGTGGACGTAAAATGATGATGATGATGATATATTCGTGTACAGATATTTTTGCCTACACAATAACAAAATATAAACAAATGTATTTATTTCACAAGGCTCGATAAGGATAAATATATATCAAATATATAAGAAACCTAGAGCAAATCCTGAGCAACGCCGGGCCATTCTGCTAGTATACTATATACTATAGCAGTTATATAACTGTATACTATCAGACAATATATATAGGTTCGATTAGACTGTCTTCTTTGGAAACGATCGTAAAATGACATGAATAAGTAAAATAACTTGACTTTGTTGTTATTATTTTAATTGTTAAATTAATATCTAATATCTGACTCTGTATCTAAAAAATTAACTCGGCGGAACAGGGAACCTTTCTATGGATTTCACTGGATTACTGGCCATCAGATTACATTGAGTTCTATCTATGGTATGGACCCTACCACCCAGGGTAGACCACACTAAAAAAAATAAAATATATATATATATATCTCACACATGTTATACACACCACGCATCTCAACGTACACCCACTTACATCTCTCTCTCCACCACCGGACCTTGTTACCCGGAGATTTACCCATTTGCATTGTCGAGGCTTCCAAACGACTTAAAGATATATAGTATATATAGTATATATAGTATGTATGTATGATAACATTTTTGGTCAAAATATTTTGAATTATTTCCAGTTGCTCGACAGATCTTCAAATTCTGGAGGGATTCCATGGAGTCGACCAAGATGGTTCCATTGCCCAGACCAACCTGTTTCAGGTGTTTAAGTTTACAACAAGCAACACACTTTATTTCACCTGTAAACTAGATTTTTGTTATGTTCATAAAGACCCATTTTGTGCTGGGGTAAGTATAATGGTCACCTCATTGTCTTCTTCTTCACCCACTTATTCCTGAGAGGGTCGTAGGAGGGGCAGAGTCCTCAAACACTCCTTCCAGAGTGTCTTGTCAGAAGCAACCGTCTCCAACGGATCCGGTTGGATTCCCAAGCAAGACCAGCCAAGCTCATGGATGTTATCCAACCATATTGCTCAGGGTCTACCCTGGATCTCCTGCCAGTTGGTTTTGCCCATAAAAATTGTCCAGAGATTCTTTCCTGGGACATTCTAACCACATGTCCATAGTATCAGAGCTGTGATCTCTCAATTCGGAGATTCTTTCCTGAGTCATTCTAACCACATGTCTGTAGTATCAGAGCTGTGATCTCTCAATTCGGAGATTCTTTCCTCAGACATTCTAACCTCATGTCTGTAGTATCAGAGCTGTGATCTCTTAATCCAGAGATTCTTTCCTGAGACATTCTAACCACATGTCCATAGTATCAGAGCTGTGATCTCTCAATTCGGAGATTCTTTCCTGAGTCATTCTAACCACATGTCTGTAGTATCAGAGCTGTGATCTCTCAATTCGGAGATTCTTTCCTGAGTCATTCTAACCACATGTCTGTAGTATCAGAGCTGTGATCTCTTAATCCAGAGATTCTTTCCTGAGACATTCTAACCACATGTCCATAGTATCAGAGCTGTGATCTCTCAATTCGGAGATTCTTTCCTGAGTCATTCTAACCACATGTCTGTAGTATCAGAGCTGTGATCTCTCAATTCGGAGATTCTTTCCTGAGTCATTCTAACCACATGTCTGTAGTATCAGAGCTGTGATCTCTTAATCCAGAGATTCTTTCCTGAGACATTCTAACCACATGTCCATAGTATCAGAGCTGTGATCTCTCAATTCGGAGATTCTTTCCTGAGTCATTCTAACCACATGTCTGTAGTATCAGAGCTGTGATCTCTCAATTCGGAGATTCTTTCCTGAGTCATTCTAACCACATGTCTGTAGTATCAGAGCTGTGATCTCTTAATCCAGAGATTCTTTCCTGAGACATTCTAACCACATGTCCATAGTATCAGAGCTGTGATCTCTCAATTCGGAGATTCTTTCCTGAGTCATTCTAACCACATGTCTGTAGTATCAGAGCTGTGATCTCTTAATCCAGAGATTCTTTCCTGAGACATTCTAACCACATGTCCATAGTATCAGAGCTGTGATCTCTCAATTCGGAGATTCTTTCCTGAGTCATTCTAACCACATGTCTGTAGTATCAGAGCTGTGATCTCTCAATTCGGAGATTCTTTCCTGAGTCATTCTAACCACATGTCTGTAGTATCAGAGCTGTGATCTCTTAATCCAGAGATTCTTTCCTGAGACATTCTAACCACATGTCCATAGTATCAGAGCTGTGATCTCTCAATTCGGAGATTCTTTCCTGAGTCATTCTAACCACATGTCTGTAGTATCAGAGCTGTGATCTCTCAATTCGGAGATTCTTTCCTGAGTCATTCTAACCACATGTCTGTAGTATCAGAGCTGTGATCTCTTAATCCAGAGATTCTTTCCTGGGACATTCTAACCACATGTCCATAGTATCAGAGCTGTGATCTCTCAATTTGGAGATTCTTTCCTGAGTCATTCTAACCACATGTCTGTAGTATCAGAGCTGTGATCTCTCAATTCAGAGATTCTTTCCTGAGACATTCTAACCACATGTCTGTAGTATCAGAGCTGTGATCTCTCAATTCGGAGATTCTTTCCTGAGACATTCTAACCACATGTCTGTAGTATCAGAGCTGTGATCTCTCAATTCGGAGAAGTAGCAGCTCTACCTGGAGTGACTCTCTGATCTCCGAGTTACACACTATATCAAGTATCATTACTCTAAAAACCCTTCAGAGGAATCCCATTTCTTTGGCTTGTATTCTTTCAATCATTACCCAAGATTCATAGCCATAGTAAGGGTTGGTGCGAATACCAAATTGAAGATAGTGAGTTTGGCTTTTACACCTACGTCCCTCCTGATGGCTGTTACAGCAACCTCCCTTCTTATGGCTGTTACACCTACCTCCCCCCCTTCTTCTGACACATATTTAAATATGTAAATAAGAATAAGATATTCACTATGTTTCCTTTCAAGCTATGTTTCATGTGAACAGAAAAACAACTGACAAAACTGAACGTAGAGAAAACAAATGCATCTGTTTGCCTAAAATAGAATTATTTATGGAGAATATGATACAGAGACAGATATGTAATAACTAATGAGATATTCAAGAAGCAGGTACAATGTTGTAGAGCAATATGTATATATATATATTAAATATATATATACAAGGGTAATCCCAAAAGTAAGGTCTCAAAAGTGATGGGGACGCAGAGAAATATGTATATATATATATATATATATATATATTAAATATATATATACAAGGGTAATCCCAAAAGTAAGGTCTCCAAAGTGATGGGGATGCAGAGAAACTGTTCGTACGGCTGTTGGCAACACTGTTGTGATTGGTGCTTCCTTCACTCCCCAACAAGCACGCGCGCGCTTCGCTGGGATGCTCCATCTTGGCTTGGCAGCCATTGAGAATGGAGCTCCTGTTGAACGCTACCGCAACCAAGTGCGAAATTCGCGCAGTTATTATATAGAGGGCAATCCCAAAAATAAGGTCTCCTTCCGAGGAAAACATGTGTAAAGATCGGCGGATCACTCTGGATGCTCTCTGCATTTTGGTTCCTGAGGTTTCCCGAAGCACCATCCACAGGATTTTAATGGAAAAGTTGCAATATCGGAAGGAGACCTTACTTTTGGGATTGCCCTCGTATATATATATTAGGTATAACAAAGTTTTAGCTGTTGTACAGCAAGTATTATTCGATTTCTTTGAGGCAATCATAAAACACTCAATAGAACAAAAGTTAAAAACATTAGGTCCAGAGTAAACAACCGGTGCGTACAATGACTCACGTTCTATGCAAATTAGTCTACCCACTACTAATTTTCATAGAAAAAGCATATAACGATATGTGCTTTTACAATTCTCCAGAGAAGCCGGAAGATGGGTAAATATTGCTGATGAGATGTAATAACATCGAAACTAGTCCAATGTTCCTGTCTGGCCCTCTGGAGAATA
>OZ024765.1:21322772-21335272 GCA_964016885.1 Eledone cirrhosa
TCCGAGGCCCCTTAAGCCAGCTATAACAAAAATAGGGGTCAATTTTCTGGAGGTGTTGGCTTACGGTGAAGTTGCAGATGGAGAATTTGCATAAATTTGCATAAATTTGCTTAAATGAATACATTAATTATTTCCAGAGGGTGGGGGAGATTTTGTTAGATTTATCTAATGGAGAATTTGCATAAATGAATACATTAATTTTTTGTCTGAGGGTGGGGGAGAGTTCGTTAGATTTCTCTAGTAACTAGAGAATTTGCATAAATTTGAATAAATGAACACAATTTTTTTTTGCAAGAGCTGCTGATAGTTTTGATAAAGTTCTCTTGCAAATAGAAAATTTGCATAAATTTACATAAATTTGCATAAAATACAGAGTAGTGGGGAAGGGGTAACTCCAGCTTTGAATAAATAAATAAATAAATAGTAATCTCTGGAACATGTATTGAGTTCTTTTTCTGTCATTTGTTAATCTTAACTAGAAGTGTGAAGCTGAGACATTCATTCATATCCAGAGAAGGAGTGACCCTACCTAGAGTGACTCTACCTGGAGTGACTCTACCTGGAGTGACCCTACTTGGAGTGACCCTACCTGGAGTGACTATCTGGAGTGGCCCTAACTGAAGTGACCCTACCTGGAGTGACTCTACCTGGATTGACCCTGCCTGGAGTGACTCTATTTGGAGTGACTCTACCTGGAGTGACCCTACCTGCAGTGACTCTACCTGGAGTGACTCTACCTGGAGTGACTCTACCTGGAGTGACCCTACCTGGAGTGACTATCTGGAGTGACCCTACCTGGAGTGACTCTACCTGCAGTGACTCTACCTGGAGTGGCCCTAACTGGAGTGACCCTACCTGGAGTGAATCTACCTGGAGTGGCTCTAACTGGAGTGACTCCCTGATCTCTGAGTTACGCACTCTATTGAGTAATACCACTCCAAAGACCTCTCCAAGAAGCCACAGTTTCGTTCATTGTATTTGCGATCGTACACTTTCGGACATTAACCAGGATTCATGACCAACGCTAACGGCTGATACAAACAAAGTGAATTTATTTTAAATATATTTGACAAACCAAAGACAGTCTTCCATTAGAAATATGGTAATGAAAGGGTTAATGACATAGGTAGTGTCTTACATTAGAAATATGGTAATGGAGGGGTTAATGACATAGACAGTGTCTTTCATTAGAAATATGGTAATGAAAGGGTTAATGACATAGACAGTGTCTTTCATTAGAAATATGGTAATGAAAGGGTTAATGACATAGACAGTGTCTTACATTAGAAATATGGTAATGGAAGGGTTAATGACATAGACAGTGTCTTTCATTAGAAATATGGTAATGAAAGGGTTAATGACATAGACAGTGTCTTTCATTAGAAATATGTTAACAAAAGGGTTAATGACATAGACAGTGTCTTTCATTAGAAATATGGTAATGAAAGGGTTAATGACATAGACAGTGTCTTACATTAGAAATATGGTAATGGAGGGGTTAATGACATAGACAGTGTCTTTCATTAGAAATATGGTAATGAAAGGGTTAATGACATAGACAGTGTCTTTCATTAGAAATATGGTAACAAAAGGGTTAATGACATAGACAGTGTCTTTCATTAGAAATATTGTAATGAAAGGGTTAATGACATAGACAGTGTCTTACATTAGAAATATGGTAATGGAGGGGTTAATGACATAGACAGTGTCTTTCATTAGAAATATGGTAACAAAAGGGTTAATGACATAGACAGTGTCTTTCATTAGAAATATGGTAATGAAAGGGTTAATGACATAGACAGTGTCTTACATTAGAAATATGGTAATGAAAGGGTTAATGACATAGACAGTGTCTTTCATTAGAAATAAGGTAATGAAAGGGTTAATGACATAGACAGTGTCTTACATTAGAAATATGGTAATGGAGGGGTTAATGACATAGACAGTGTCTTTCATTAGAAATATGGTGATGAAAGGGTTAATGACATAGACAGTGTCTTTCATTAGAAATATGGTAATGAAAGGGTTAATGACATAGACAGTGTCTTTCATTAGAAATATGGTAATGAAAGGGTTAAAGACATAGACAGTGTCTTTCATTAGAAATATGGTAATGAAAGGGTTAATGACATAGACAGTGTCTTTCATTAGAAATATGGTAATGAAAGGGTTAAAGACATAGACAGTGTCTTTCATTAGAAATATGGTAATGAAAGGGTTAATGACATAGAAACTATGTTTCATTAGAAATATGGTAATGAAAGGGTTAATGACATAGACAGTGTCTTTCATTAGAAATATGGTAATGAAAGGGTTAAAGACATAGACAGTGTCTTTCATTAGAAATATGGTAATGAAAGGGTTAATGACATAGACAGTGTCTTCCATTAGAAATATGGTAATGAAAGGGTTAATGACATAGACAGTGTCTTTCATTAGAAATATGGTAATGAAAGGGTTAATGACATAGACAGTGTCTTCCATTAGAAATATGGTAATGAAAGGGTTAATGACATAGACTGTCTTTCATTAGAAATATGGTAATGAAAGGGTTAATGACATAGACAGTGTCTTCCATTAGAAATATGGTAATGAAAGGGTTAATGACATAGACAGTGTCTTTCATTAGAAATATGGAAATGAAAGGGTTAATGACATAGACAGTGTCTTCCATTAGAAATATGGTAATGAAAGGGTTAATGACATAGACAGTGTCTTTCATTAGAAATATGGTAATGAAAGGGTTAATGACATAGACAGTGTCTTCCATTAGAAATATGGTAATGAAAGGGTTAATGACATAGACAGTGTCTTTCATTAGAAATATGGAAATGAAAGGGTTAAAGACATAGACAGTGTCTTTCATTAGAAATATGGTAATGAAAGGGTTAATGACATAGACAGTGTCTTCCATTAGAAATATGGTAATGAAAGGGTTAATGACATAGACAGTGTCTTTCATTAGAAATATGGAAATGAAAGGGTTAATGACATAGACAGTGTCTTTCATTAGAAATATGGAAATGAAAGGGTTAAAGACATAGACAGTGTCTTTCATTAGAAATATGGTAATGAAAGGGTTAATGACATAGACAGTGTCTTTCATTAGAAATATGGTAATGAAAGGGTTAATGACATAGACAGTGTCTTTCATTAGAAATATCGTAATGAAAGGGTTAATGACATAGACAGTGTCTTCCATTAGAAATATGGTAATGAAAGGGTTAATGACATAGACAGTGTCTTTCATTAGAAATATGGTAATGAAAGGGTTAATGACATAGACAGTGTCTTTCATTAGAAATATGGTAATGAAAGGGTTAATGACATAGACAGTCTCTTTCATTAGAAATATGGTAATGAAAGGGTTAAAGACATAGACAGTGTCTTTCATTAGAAATATGGTAATGAAACGGTTAATGACATAGACAATGTCTTTCATTAGAAATATGGTAATGAAAGGGTTAATGACATAGACAGTGTCTTTCATTAGAAATATGGTAATGAAAGGGTTAATGACATAGACAGTGTCTTTCATTAGAAATATGGTAATGAAAGGGTTAATGACATAGACAGTGTCTTACATTAGAAATATGGTAATGAAAGGGTTAAAGACATAGACAGTGTCTTACATTAGAAATATGGTAATGAAAGGGTTAAAGACATAGACAGTGTCTTTCATTAGAAATATGGTAATGAAAGGGTTAATGACATAGACAGTGTCTTTCATTAGAAATATGTTAATGGAAGGGTTAATGACATAGACAGTGTCTTTCATTAGAAATATGGTAATGGAAGGGATAATGATATAGACAGTGTCTTTCATTAGAAATATGGTAATGGAAGGGTTAATGACATAGACAGTGTCTTTCATTAGAAATATGGTAATGAAAGGGTTAATGACATAGACAGTGTCTTTCATTAGAAATATGGTAATGGAAGGGTTAATGACATAGACAGTGTCTTTCATTAGAAATATGGTAATGGAAGGGTTAATGACATAGACAGTGTCTTACATTAGAAATATGGTAATGAAAGGGTTAATGACATAGACAGTGTCTTACATTAGAAATATGGTAATGAAACGGTTAATGACATAGACAGTGTCTTACACTAGAAATATGGTAATGAAAGGGTTAAAGACATAGACAGTGTCTTACATTAGAAATATGGTAATGAAAGGGTTAATGACATAGACAGTGTCTTTCATTAGAAATATGGTAATGAAAGGGTTAATGACATAGACAGTGTCTTTCATTAGAAATATGGTAATGAAAGGGTTAATGACATAGACAGTGTCTTTCATTAGAAATATGGTAATGGAAGGGTTAATGACATAGACAGTTTCTTTCATTAGAAATATGTTAATGGAAGGGTTAATGATATAGACAGTGTCTTTCATTAGAAATATGGTAATGGAAGGGTTAATGACATAGACAGTGTCTTTCATTAGAAATATGGTAATGAAAGGGTTAATGACATAGACAGTGTCTTTCATTAGAAATATGGTAATGGAAGGGTTAATGACATAGACAGTGTCTTTCATTAGAAATATGGTAATGGAAGGGTTAATGACATAGACAGTGTCTTTCATTAGAAATATAGTAATGGAAGGGTTAATGACATAGACAGTGTCTTTCATTAGAAAT
This sequence comes from Eledone cirrhosa, assembly GCA_964016885.1. NCBI lineage: Eukaryota > Metazoa > Mollusca > Cephalopoda > Octopoda > Eledonidae > Eledone > Eledone cirrhosa. The sequence continues at coordinate 21,327,422 of OZ024765.1, forward strand.
ATGGTAATGAAAGGGTTAATGACATAGACAGTGTCTTACATTAGAAATATGGTAATGAAAGGGTTAATGACATAGACAGTGTCTTACATTAGAAATATGGTAATGAAAGGGTTAAAGACATAGACAGTGTCTTTCATTAGAAATATGGTAATGAAAGGGTTAATGACATAGACAGTGTCTTTCATTAGAAATATGTTAATGGAAGGGTTAATGACATAGACAGTGTCTTTCATTAGAAATATGGTAATGGAAGGGATAATGATATAGACAGTGTCTTTCATTAGAAATATGGTAATGGAAGGGTTAATGACATAGACAGTGTCTTTCATTAGAAATATGGTAATGAAAGGGTTAATGACATAGACAGTGTCTTTCATTAGAAATATGGTAATGGAAGGGTTAATGACATAGACAGTGTCTTTCATTAGAAATATGGTAATGGAAGGGTTAATGACATAGACAGTGTCTTACATTAGAAATATGGTAATGAAAGGGTTAAAGACATAGACAGTGTCTTACATTAGAAATATGGTAATGAAACGGTTAATGACATAGACAGTGTCTTTCATTAGAAATATGGTAATGAAAGGGTTAATGACATAGACAGTGTCTTACACTAGAAATATGGTAATGAAAGGGTTAAAGACATAGACAGTGTCTTACATTAGAAATATGGTAATGAAAGGGTTAATGACATAGACAGTGTCTTTCAGTAGAAATATGGTAATGAAAGGGTTAATGACATAGACAGTGTCTTTCATTAGAAATATGGTAATGGAAGGGTTAATGACATAGACAGTGTCTTTCATTAGAAATATGGTAATGAAAGGGTTAATGACATAGACAGTGTCTTTCATTAGAAATATGGTAATGGAAGGGTTAATGACATAGACAGTGTCTTTCATTAGTAATATGGTAATGGAAGGGTTAATGACATAGACAGTGTCTTTCATTAGAAATATGGTAATGGAAGGGTTAATGACATAGACAATGTCTTTCATTAGAAATAAGGTAATGAAAGGGTTAATGACATAGACAGTGTCTTTCATTAGAAATAAGGTAATGGAAGGGTTAATGACATAGACAGTGTCTTTCATTAGAAATATGATAATGAAAGGGTTAATGACATAGACAGTGCCTTTCATTAGAAATATGGTAATGAAAGGGTTAATGACAGACAGTGTCTTTCATTAGAAATATGGTAATGAAAGGGTTAATGACAGACAGCGTCTTTCATTAGAAATATGGTAATGAAAGGGTTAATGACATAGACAGTGTCTTTCATTAGAAATATGATAATGGAAGGGTTAAAGACATAGACAGTGTCTTTCATTAGAAATATAGTAATGAAAGGGTTAATGACATAGACAATGTCTTTCATTAGAAATATGGTAATGAAAGGGTTAATGACATAGACAGTGTCTTTCATTAGAAATATGGTAATGGAAGGGATAATGATATAGACAGTGTCTTTCATTAGAAATATGGTAATGAAAGGGTTAATGACATAGACAGTGTCTTTCATTAGAAATATGGTAATGAAAGGGTTAATGACATAGACAGTGTCTTTCATTAGAAATATGGTAATGAAAGGGTTAATGACATAGACAGTGTCTTCCATTAGAAATATGGTAATGAAAGGGTTAATGACATAGACAGTGTCTTTCATTAGAAATATGGTAATGAAAGGGTTAATGACATAGACAGTGTCTTTCATTAGAAATATGGTAATGAAAGGGTTAATGACATAGACAGTCTCTTTCATTAGAAATATGGTAATGAAAGGGTTAAAGACATAGACAGTGTCTTTCATTAGAAATATGGTAATGAAACGGTTAATGACATAGACAATGTCTTTCATTAGAAATATGGTAATGAAAGGGTTAATGACATAGACAGTGTCTTTCATTAGAAATATGGTAATGAAAGGGTTAATGACATAGACAGTGTCTTTCATTAGAAATATGGTAATGAAAGGGTTAATGACATAGACAGTGTCTTACATTAGAAATATGGTAATGAAAGGGTTAAAGACATAGACAGTGTCTTACATTAGAAATATGGTAATGAAAGGGTTAAAGACATAGACAGTGTCTTTCATTAGAAATATGGTAATGAAAGGGTTAATGACATAGACAGTGTCTTTCATTAGAAATATGTTAATGGAAGGGTTAATGACATAGACAGTGTCTTTCATTAGAAATATGGTAATGGAAGGGATAATGATATAGACAGTGTCTTTCATTAGAAATATGGTAATGGAAGGGTTAATGACATAGACAGTGTCTTTCATTAGAAATATGGTAATGAAAGGGTTAATGACATAGACAGTGTCTTTCATTAGAAATATGGTAATGGAAGGGTTAATGACATAGACAGTGTCTTTCATTAGAAATATGGTAATGGAAGGGTTAATGACATAGACAGTGTCTTACATTAGAAATATGGTAATGAAAGGGTTAATGACATAGACAGTGTCTTACATTAGAAATATGGTAATGAAACGGTTAATGACATAGACAGTGTCTTACACTAGAAATATGGTAATGAAAGGGTTAAAGACATAGACAGTGTCTTACATTAGAAATATGGTAATGAAAGGGTTAATGACATAGACAGTGTCTTTCATTAGAAATATGGTAATGAAAGGGTTAATGACATAGACAGTGTCTTTCATTAGAAATATGGTAATGAAAGGGTTAATGACATAGACAGTGTCTTTCATTAGAAATATGGTAATGGTAGGGTTAATGACATAGACAGTTTCTTTCATTAGAAATATGTTAATGGAAGGGTTAATGATATAGACAGTGTCTTTCATTAGAAATATGGTAATGGAAGGGTTAATGACATAGACAGTGTCTTTCATTAGAAATATGGTAATGAAAGGGTTAATGACATAGACAGTGTCTTTCATTAGAAATATGGTAATGGAAGGGTTAATGACATAGACAGTGTCTTTCATTAGAAATATGGTAATGGAAGGGTTAATGACATAGACAGTGTCTTTCATTAGAAATATAGTAATGGAAGGGTTAATGACATAGACAGTGTCTTTCATTAGAAATATGGTAATGAAAGGGTTAATGACATAGACAGTGTCTTACATTAGAAATATGGTAATGAAAGGGTTAATGACATAGACAGTGTCTTACATTAGAAATATGGTAATGAAAGGGTTAAAGACATAGACAGTGTCTTTCATTAGAAATATGGTAATGAAAGGGTTAATGACATAGACAGTGTCTTTCATTAGAAATATGTTAATGGAAGGGTTAATGACATAGACAGTGTCTTTCATTAGAAATATGGTAATGGAAGGGATAATGATATAGACAGTGTCTTTCATTAGAAATATGGTAATGGAAGGGTTAATGACATAGACAGTGTCTTTCATTAGAAATATGGTAATGAAAGGGTTAATGACATAGACAGTGTCTTTCATTAGAAATATGGTAATGGAAGGGTTAATGACATAGACAGTGTCTTTCATTAGAAATATGGTAATGGAAGGGTTAATGACATAGACAGTGTCTTACATTAGAAATATGGTAATGAAAGGGTTAAAGACATAGACAGTGTCTTACATTAGAAATATGGTAATGAAACGGTTAATGACATAGACAGTGTCTTTCATTAGAAATATGGTAATGAAAGGGTTAATGACATAGACAGTGTCTTACATTAGAAATATGGTAATGAAAGGGTTAATGACATAGACAGTGTCTTTCAGTAGAAATATGGTAATGAAAGGGTTAATGACATAGACAGTGTCTTTCATTAGAAATATGGTAATGGAAGGGTTAATGACATAGACAGTGTCTTTCATTAGAAATATGGTAATGAAAGGGTTAATGACATAGACAGTGTCTTTCATTAGAAATATGGTAATGGAAGGGTTAATGACATAGACAGTGTCTTTCATTAGTAATATGGTAATGGAAGGGTTAATGACATAGACAGTGTCTTTCATTAGAAATATGGTAATGGAAGGGTTAATGACATAGACAATGTCTTTCATTAGAAATAAGGTAATGAAAGGGTTAATGACATAGACAGTGTCTTTCATTAGAAATAAGGTAATGGAAGGGTTAATGACATAGACAGTGTCTTTCATTAGAAATATGATAATGAAAGGGTTAATGACATAGACAGTGCCTTTCATTAGAAATATGGTAATGAAAGGGTTAATGACAGACAGTGTCTTTCATTAGAAATATGGTAATGAAAGGGTTAATGACAGACAGCGTCTTTCATTAGAAATATGGTAATGAAAGGGTTAATGACATAGACAGTGTCTTTCATTAGAAATATGATAATGGAAGGGTTAAAGACATAGACAGTGTCTTTCATTAGAAATATAGTAATGAAAGGGTTAATGACATAGACAATGTCTTTCATTAGAAATATGGTAATGAAAGGGTTAATGACATAGACAGTGTCTTTCATTAGAAATATGGTAATGAAAGGGTTAATGACATAGACAGTGTCTTTCATTAGAAATATGGTAATGAAAGGGTTAATGACATAGACAGTGTCTTTCATTAGAAATATGGTAATGAAAGGGTTAATGACATAGACAGTGTCTTAAACTAGAAATATGGTAATGAAAGGGTTAATGACATAGACAGTGTCTTACATTAGAAATATGGTAATGAAAGGGTTAAAGACATAGACAGTGTCCTACATTAGAAATATGGTAATGAAACGGTTAATGACATAGACAGTGTCTTTCATTAGAAATATGGTACTGAAAGGGTTAATGACATAGACAGTGTCTTACATTAGAAATATGGTAATGAAAGGGTTAAAGACATAGACAGTGTCTTACATTAGAAATATGGTAATGAAAGGGTTAATGACATAGACAGTGTCTTTCATTAGAAATATGGTAATGAAAGGGTTAATGACATAGACAGTGTCTTAAACTAGAAATATGGTAATGAAAGGGTTAATGACATAGACAGTGTCTTACATTAGAAATATGGTAATGAAAGGGTTAAAGACATAGACAGTGTCCTACATTAGAAATATGGTAATGAAACGGTTAATGACATAGACAGTGTCTTTCATTAGAAATATGGTAATGAAAGGGTTAATGACATAGACAGTGTCTTACATTAGAAATATGGTAATGAAAGGGTTAAAGACATAGACAGTGTCTTACATTAGAAATATGGTAATGAAAGGGTTAATGACATAGACAGTGTCTTTCATTAGAAATATGGTAATGAAAGGGTTAATGACATAGACAGTGTCTTTCATTAGAAATATGGTAATGAAAGGGTTAATGACATAGACAGTGTCTTACATTAGAAATATTGTAATGAAACGGTTAATGACATAGACAGTGTCTTACACTAGAAATATGGTAATGAAAGGGTTAAAGACATAGACAGTGTCTTACATTAGAAATATGGTAATGAAAGGGTTAATGACATAGACAGTGTCTTTCATTAGAAATATGGTAATGAAAGGGTTAATGACATAGACAGTGTCTTTCATTAGAAATATGGTAATGAAAGGGTTAATGACATAGACAGTGTCTTTCATTAGAAATATGGTAATGGAAGGGTTAATGACATAGACAGTTTCTTTCATTAGAAATATGTTAATGGAAGGGTTAATGATATAGACAGTGTCTTTCATTAGAAATATGGTAATGGAAGGGTTAATGACATAGACAGTGTCTTTCATTAGAAATATGGTAATGAAAGGGTTAATGACATAGACAGTGTCTTTCATTAGAAATATGGTAATGGAAGGGTTAATGACATAGACAGTGTCTTTCATTAGAAATATGGTAATGGAAGGGTTAATGCCATAGACAGTGTCTTTCATTAGAAATATGGTAATGGAAGGGTTAATGACATAGACAGTGTCTTTCATTAGAAATATAGTAATGGAAGGGTTAATGACATAGACAGTGTCTTTCATTAGAAATATGGTAATGAAAGGGTTAATGACATTGACAGTGTCTTACATTAGAAATATGGTAATGAAAGGGTTAATGACATAGACAGTGTCTTACATTAGAAATATGGTAATGAAACGGTTAATGACATAGACAGTGTCTTTCATTAGAAATATGGTAATGAAAGGGTTAATGACATAGACAGTGTCTTTCATTAGAAATATGGTAATGAAAGGGTTAATGACATAGACAGTGTCTTACATTAGAAATATGGTAATCAAAGGGTTAAAGACATAGACAGTGTCTTACATTAGAAATATGGTAATGAAACGGTTAATGACATAGATACTATGTTTCATTAGAAATATGGTAATGAAAGGGTTAAAGACATAGACAGTGTCTTTCATTAGAAATATGGTAATGAAAGGGTTAATGACAGACAGTGTCTTTCATTAGAAATATGATAATGAAAGGGTTAATGACATAGACAGTGTCTTTCATTAGAAATATGATAATGGAAGGGTTAAAGACATAGACAGTGTCTTTCATTAGAAATATGATGATGAAAGGATTAATGACATAGACAGTGTCTTTCATTAGAAATATGGTAATGAAAGGGTTAATGACATAGACAGTTTCTTTCATTAGAAATATGGTAATGAAAGGGTTAATGATATAGACAGTATCTTTCATTAGAAATATAGTAATAAAAGGGTTAAAGACATAGACAGTGTCTTTCATTAGAAATATGGTAATGAAAGGGTTAATGACATAGACAGTGTCTTTCATTAGAAATATGGTAATGAAAGGGTTAATGACATAGACAGTGTCTTTCATTAGAAATATAGTAATGAAAGGGTTAAAGACATAGACAGTATCTTTCGTTAGAAATATAGTAATGAAAGGGTTAAAGTATTTACATTTATCTAAAAACATTCTATCATAATTTCATGCAAGAACTTCGTTAAATTATATTTCCCAAACCAACTTAATAACCAGACAGTTACGTATAATATTAAATTTCTTCCAATTCTGGAAATAATTTTCAAAATGATATGAAAAATTATTGGCAACGTAGTTTACAAAAAACATCTGCTATAAAGCAGTTAAAAGCTCTTTCCATTGGTTCCTCCAATTTTAATATATTTCAGTAATCTATAAGCTGCTAGAAGAAGGCGTAGTATCCAGTTTTTATCTGAAGATGCTAATTTTTGTTTTATCAGGGTTTTTTTCCGAGTTTTTTTCTACGCATAAAACAAAACACAGTCTATGTCATATGCTGCGGGGTGGAGACGAGTGTATATATGTGTATATATATATATATATATGTCAACATCATTGGATACCATCAGGGTTGCAGGTGTTATATCAGAGTTTTCCTTCTCCTAGAATTCTGCCTTGACAAAGGCTAAGGGGTCATCTCTCCCGGTGATTTTGGATGGCCATTGACTCTTAAGAGCTCCTTTGCCCTTTGACAGGTTTGTTTTTAGTCCTGCAGGATGTCCAAAGTCACCCTCCTCACCAAGAAACCTTGACTTGTTCTTCTTTTTGGTAAATATCATCTTGGTTAAGAGAGTGGGACTGGCTTTGTGCAGTGCTTTTGCTCACTATAAAAGCTTCACGGCACAGGCATTGCTTTATATCTGGAGATCTCCCTGCACTTGTCGTCACATGGTACCATGGGCCCAGCACTATGTGTCAATAATTGTCACAGGTGTAGTGTTTGTACCAGAGTTTTCAAGTCGCTGACTGGACAAAAAAGTCACACTGGTTCAGTGCATTGGTAGGGGTTCTCCTACATGGATATAAAGTAGTGGCCGTACTCGAAAACGAGTTGGCAGCCACCATATATATATATATATATATATAATTATGTCTCATATAAAATAATACAACTGGCTATCCGCAAAATACATATAGTTAGCACCCCAAGCGTA
>OZ024765.1:21342772-21357772 GCA_964016885.1 Eledone cirrhosa
AGGACACCAGTCCATCACAGTGTTAAGTGACTGAGAGTACAAGACTTCCCCTGGCGAGGACACCAGTCCATCACAGTGTTAAGTGACTGAGAGTACAAGACTTCCCCTGGCTAGGACACCAGTCCATCACAGTGTTAAGTGACTGAGAGTACAAGACTTCCCCTGGCTAGGACACCAGTCCATCACAGTGTTAAGTGACTGAGAGTACAAGACTTCCCCTGGCGAGGACACCAGTCCATCACAGTGTTAAGTGACTGAGAGTACAAGACTTCCCCTTGCTAGGACACCAGTCCATCACAGTGTTAAGTGACTGAGAGTACAAGACTTCCCCTGGCTAGGACACCAGTCCATCACAGTGTTAAGTGACTGAGAGTACAAGACTTCCCCTGGCGAGGACACCAGTCCATCACAGTGTTAAGTGACTGAGAGTACAAGACTTCCCCTGGCTAGGACACCAGTCCATCACAGGGTTAAGTGACTGAGAGTACAAGACTTCCCCTGGCTAGGACACCAGTCCATCACAGTGTTAAGTGACTGAGAGTACAAGACTTCCCCTGGCTAGGACACCAGTCCATCACAGTGTTAAGTGACTGAGAGTACAAGACTTCCCCTGGCTAGGACACCAGTCCATCACAGTGTTAAGTAACAGAGAGTACAAGACTTCCCCTGGCTAGGACCCCAGTCCATCACAGTGTTAAGTGACTGAGAGTACAAGACTTCTCCTGGCTAGGACACCAGTCCATCACAGTGTTAAGTGACTGAGAGTACAAGACCTCCCCTGGCTACGACACCAGTCCATCACAGGGTTAAGTGACTGAGAGTACAAGACCTCCCCTGGCTAGGACACCAGTCCATCACAGGGTTAAGTGACTGAGAGTACAAGACCTCCCCTGGATAGGACACCAGTCCATCGCAGAGTTAAGTGACTGAGAGTACAAGACCTCCCCTGGCTAGGACACCAGTCCATCGCAGAGTTAAGTGACTGAGAGTACAAGACCTCCCCTGGCTAGGACACCAGTCCATCGCAGAGTTAAGTGACTGAGAGTACAAGACCTCCCCTGGCTAGGACACCAGTCCATCGCAGAGTTAAGTGACTGAGAGTACAAGACCTCCCCTGGCTAGGACACCAGTCCATCGCAGAGTTAACTGACTGAGAGTACAAGACCTCCCCTGGCTAGGACACCAGTCCATCGCAGAGTTAAGTGACTGAGAGTACAAGACCTCCCCTGGCTAGGACACCAGTCCATCGCAGAGTTAAGTGACTGAGAGTACAAGACCTCCCCTGGCTAGGACACCAGTCCATCACAGGGTTAAGTGACTGAGAGTACAAGACTTCCCCTGGCTAGGACACCAGTCCATCGCAGAGTTAAGTGACTGAGAGTACAAGACTTCCCCTGGCTAGGACACCAGTCCATCACAGAGTTAAGTGACTGAGAGTACAAGACTTCCCCTGGCTAGGACACCAGTCCATCGCAGAGTTAAGTGACTGAGAGTACAAGACTTCCCCTGGCTAGGACACCAGTCCATCGCAGAGTTAAGTGACTGAGAGTACAAGACTTCCCCTGGCTAGGACACCAGTCCATCGCAGAGTTAAGTGACTGAGAGTACAAGACTTCCCCTGGCTAGGACACCAGTCCATCGCAGAGTTAAGTGACTGAGAGTACAAGACTTCCCCTGGCTAGGACACCAGTCCATCGCAGAGTTAAGTGACTGAGAGTACAAGACTTCCCCTGGCTAGGACACCAGTCCATCGCAGAGTTAAGTGACTGAGAGTACAAGACTTCCCCTGGCTAGGACACCAGTCCATCGCAGAGTTAAGTGACTGAGAGTACAAGACTTCCCCTGGCTAGGACACCAGTCCATCACAGAGTTAAGTGACTGAGAGTACAAGACTTCCCCTGGCTAGGACACCAGTCCATCGCAGAGTTAAGTGACTGAGAGTACAAGACTTCCCCTGGCTAGGACACCAGTCCATCGCAGGGTTAAGTGACTGAGAGTACAAGACTTCCCCTGGCTAGGACACCAGTCCATCGCAGAGTTAAGTGACTGAGAGTACAAGACTTCCCCTGCCTAGGACACCAGTCCATCGCAGAGTTAACTGACTGAGAGTACAAGACTTCCCCTGGCTAGGACACCAGTCCATCGCAGAGTTAAGTGACTGAGAGTACAAGACTTCCCCTGGCTAGGACACCAGTCCATCACAGGGTTAAGTGACTGAGAGTACAAGACTTCCCCTGGACAGGACACCAGTCCATCACAGGGTTAAGTGACTGAGAGTACAAGACTTCCCCTGGCTAGGACACCAGTCCATCACAGAGTTAAGTGACTGAGAGTACAAAACTTCCCCTGGACAGGACACCAGTCCATCACAGTGTTAAGTGACTGAGAGTACAAGACTTCCCCTGGCTAGGACACCAGTCCATCGCAGAGTTAAGTGACTGAGAGTACAAGACTTCCCCTGGCTAGGACACCAGTCCATCGCAGAGTTAAGTGACTGAGAGTACAAGACTTCCCCTGGCTAGGACACCAGTCCATCGCAGAGTTAACTGACTGAGAGTACAAGACTTCCCCTGGCTAGGACACCAGTCCATCGCAGAGTTAAGTGACTGAGAGTACAAGACTTCCCCTGGCTAGGACACCAGTCCATCACAGGGTTAAGTGACTGAGAGTACAAGACTTCCCCTGGACAGGACACCAGTCCATCACAGGGTTAAGTGACTGAGAGTACAAGACTTCCCCTGGCTAGGACACCAGTCCATCACAGAGTTAAGTGACAGAGAGTACAAGACTTCCCCTGGACAGGACACCAGTCCATCACAGTGTTAAGTGACTGAGAGTACAAGACTTCCCCTGGCTTGGACACCAGTCCATCGCAGAGTTAACTGACTGAGAGTACACGACTTCCCCTGGCTAGGACACCAGTCCATCACAGTGTTATGTGACTGAGGGTACAAGACTTCCCCTGGCTAGGACACCAGTCCATCGCAGAGTTAACTGACTGAGAGTACACGACTTCCCCTGGCTAGGACACCAGTCCATCACAGTGTTAAGTGACTGAGAGTACAAGACTTCCCCTGGACAGGACACCAGTCCATCACAGTGTTAAGTGACTGAGAGTACAAGACTTCCCCTGGCTAGGACACCAGTCCATCACAGTGTTAAGTGACTGAGAGTACAAGACTTCCCCTGGCTAGGACACCAGTCCATCACAGTCTTAAGTGACTGAGAGTACAAGACCTCCCCTGGCTAGTACACCAGTCCATCACAGTGTTAAGTGACTGAGAGTACAAGACTTCCCCTGGCTAGGACACCAGTCCATCACAGTGTTAAGTGACTGAGAGTACAAGACTTCCCCTGGACAGGACACCAGTCCATCACAGGGTTAAGTGACTGAGAGTACAAGACTTCCCCTGGCTAGGACACCAGTCCATCACAGTGTTAAGTGACTGAGAGTACAAGACTTCCCCTGGCTAGGACACCAGTCCATCACAGTGTTAAGTGACTGAGAGTACAAGACTTCCCCTGGCTAGGACACCAGTCCATCACAGTGTTAAGTGACTGAGAGTACAAGACTTCCCCTGGCTAGGACACCAGTCCATCACAGGGTTAAGTGACTGAGAGTACAAGACTTCCCCTGGCTAGGACACCAGTCCATCACAGTGTTAAGTGACTGAGAGTACAATACAAACCCTGGCTAGGACACCAGTCCATCACAGTCTTAAGTGACTGAGAGTACAAGACCTCCCCTGGCTAGGACACCAGTCCATCACAGTCTTAAGTGACTGAGAGTACAAGACCTCCCCTGGCTAGGACACCAGTCCATCACAGTCTTAAGTGACTGAGAGTACAAGACCTCCCCTGGCTAGGACACCAGTCCATCACAGTGTTAAGTGACTGAGAGTACAAGACTTCCCCTGGCTAGGACACCAGTCCATCACAGGGTTAAGTGACTGAGAGTACAAAACTTCCCCTGGCTAGGACACCAGTCCATCACAGTGTTAAGTGACTGAGAGTACAAGACTTCCCCTGGCTAGGACACCAGTCCATCACAGGGTTAAGTGACTGAAAGAATATATATTTATGGAGTGAAAGAACTGTAGATATTAGAAATATCTTTTTTTCAATGTCAGCCGCTGTTCACAGGCAATATATGTGAGAGGTCAAACATGGACATACACTCATAAGTGTTTGGATAAATATATGTATAAGTGTGTGTGTGTATATGTATATGAGTATATGTCCATGTATATATATATATATATATATACGTTTATTTATGTGTGTATGTGGATACATATAAATATATATATATATTTATATGTATGTGCATATAAATATATACATATATTTATATGTATGTGTATATAAATATATACATATATTTATGTGTATGTGTATATACATATATACATATATTTATGAACATGTGTAAATACATATATACATATATTTATGTGTATGTGTATATAAATATATACATATATTTATGTGCATGTGTATATAAATATATACATATATTAATGTGTATGTGTATATAAATATATACATATAATTATGTGCATGTGTATATACATATATGCATATATTTATGTGCATGTGTATATACATATATACATATATTTATGTGTATGTGTATATAAATATATACATATATTTATGTATATGTGTATATAAATATATACATATATTTATGTGTATGTGTATATAAATATATACATATATTTATGTGTATGTGTATATACATATATTTATGTGTATGTGTATATACATATATACATATATTTATGTGTATGTGTAAATACATATATACATATATTTATGTGTATGTGTATATAAATATATACATATATTTATGTGTATGTGTATATACATATATACATATATACATATATTTATGTGCATGTGTATATACATATATACATATATTTATATGTATGTGTATATAAATATATACATATATTTATGTGCATGTGTATATACATATATTTATGAACATGTGTATATACATATATACATATATTTATATGTATGTGTATATACATATATACATATATTTATGTGCATGTGTATATACATATATACATATATTTATGTGCATGTGTATATACATATATACATATATTTATGTGTATGTGTATATACATATATACATATATTTATGTGCATGTGTATATACATATATACATATATTTATGTGTATGTGTATATACATATATACATATATTTATGTGCATGTGTATATACATATATACATATATTTATGTGTATGTGTATATAAATATATACATATATTTATGTATATGTGTATATAAATATATACATATATTTATGTGCATGTGTATATACATATATACATATATTTATGAACATGTGTAAATACATATATACATATATTTATGTGTATGTGTATATAAATATATACATATATTTATGTGTATGTGTATATACATATATACATATATACATATATTTATGTGCATGTGTATATACATATATACATATATTTATATGTATGTGTATATAAATATATACATATATTTATGTGCATGTGTATATACATATATTTATGAACATGTGTATATACATATATACATATAATTATGTGCATGTGTATATACATATATACATATATTTATGTGTATGTGTATATACATATATACATATATTTATATGCATGTGTATATAAATATATACATATATTTATATGTATGTGTATATAAATATATACATATATTTATGTGCATGTGTATATACATATATTTATGAACATGTGTATATACATATATACATATATTTATGTGTATGTGTATATAAATATATACATATATTTATATGCATGTGTATATACATATATACATATATTTATATGCATGTGTATATACATATATACATATATTTATCTTGAAAGCAGGGAAATGCAGATGTAAAATGATAATGATGATATGTTGAGAGAGCAAAAGTGAAAGAAATGTCTATTGGAGACTGGGGTTGACAGGCTGTCAAATGTGACAAATGTTGTTAAAGATTAAAAGAAGATTTATGATTCTGCAGGTTGTGGGGAGTTGGGTTGTGGGAGCTATGGCAGAATAATACACACACACATATATATAAATGTCTATCATATATCATACATACATATTATATATATATATCTATAACATGTACATACATATACATATATATATCATATATATATCATCATCATCGTCGTCATCAACGTTTAACGTCCGTGTTCCACGCTGGCATGGGTTTGGACGGGGGTTTTCCCACTTGAGGCAAGAGTGGTTGTCTTGCTCGCATAGGACTGTCTGGCGGGTTTTCTACAGCTGGATGCCCTTCCCAACACCAACCACATTTACAGGGTGGGGCTGGGAGGTTTTTACCGTGTTGCCTACACAGCCACATTACAGCGTGGACTGTGTGTTTTTTTTACGTGACACCTACACAATCTCATTTGTTTCGGCCTGGATGTTGTGGCACCAACATAACTTTACATTGAAAGGGGTGGTGTGGATGGGGTGGAGGTGGTGGGACGGCGGGGTGTTTTGATAGAGATGCCTACTGACTGTAGTAGGTTTTACTTTGTATTTAGGTAAGGCGGGTCTTCTCTATTACTGAGTACCGCCAAAGGTCTCAGTCCAGTGACATTGTCTTGGTGAGGTGTAAGTGTGTGAGGTCGGAATTTATCAGCTCGTCCCAGGTTTTTCTGGGTCTGCCTATTCCGTGGCTACCGTCTATCTTTATTGCCCTGCACTTTGTTATACAGCTATCGTCCTTCATGCGCATCACATGACCATACCAACGTAGCCTTCTCTCGAGTAAACAACATCTGATCCCTCTTATTTCTAATTTTTTCCTTAGTTCGTTTATGCTTTGCCGTTCACGTATATTACTATTACACATCCAGCGGAGCATGCAAGCTTCGTTTCTCTCCAGTCTGCTTATATCCTCTGCACACAATGCCCAGGTCTCACTGCCATGCAACATTGCTGTTCGTATGCAGGCATCGTACAACCTGCCTTTCATTTTTAGGGAGAACCCTTTAGCGGCTAATAGTGGTATAAGCTCTCTGAACTTTTTCCATCCAGTTCTGACTCTAGCTACTGTACTTTCAGAGCACCCTCCCCCACTGCTGATTTTGTCACCCAGGTAACGGAAGCTGTCCACAATTATCATATATATATATCATATACATACATATCATATATATATATTTCATATATATACATATCATATACATATATATATTTAATGTGATGTAGTCATAGAATTGTTTTGTATTAAATGTTTATAGTATCTTTACTGGTGGACAGATTGTTGTGAAAATTTACAGTATTACAGTAAAGACTTTAATATTTAATGTGATGTAGTCATAGTGTTGTTTTGTACTAAATGTTTATAGTATCTTTACTGGTGGACAGATTGTTGTGAAAATTTACAGTATTATAGTAAAGACTTTAATATTGAATGTGATGTAGCCATAGTGTTGTTTTGTACTAAATGTTTATAGTATCTTTACTGGTGGACAGATTGTTGTGAATATTTACAGTATTACAGTAAAGACTTTAATATTTAATGTGATGTAGTCATAGTGTTGTTTTGTACTAAATGTTTATAGTATCTTTACTAGTAGACAGATTGTTGTGAATATTTACAGTATTACAGTAAAGACTTTAATATTTAATGTGATGTAGCCATAGTGTTGTTTTGTACTAAATGTTTATAGTATCTTTACTGGTGGACTAATTGTTGTGAAAATTTACAGTATTACAGTAAAGACTTTCATATTTAATGTGATGTAGTCATAGTGTTGTTTTGTACTAAATGTTTATAGTATCTTTACTGGTAGACAGATTGTTGTGAATATTTACAGTATTACAGTAAAGACTTTAATATTTAATGTGATGTAGTCATAGTGTTGTTTTGTACTAAATGTTTATAGTATCTTTAATACTAGACAGATTGTTGTGAAAATTTACAGAATTACAGTAAAGATAATGTGATGTAGTCATAGTGTTGTTTTGTACTAAATATTTATAGTATCTTTACTGGTGGACAGATTGTTGTGATAATATGTATGTATGTATGATATATGATAGACATTTATATATATGTGTGTGTGTATTATTCTGCCATAGCTCCCACAACCCAACTCCCCACAACCTGCAGAATCATAAAGCTTCTTTTAATCTTTAACAACGTTTGTCACATTTGACAGCCTGTCAACCACAGTCTCCAATAGACATTTCTTTCACTTTTGCTCTCTCAATATATCATCATTATCATTTTACATCTGCATTTCCCTGCTTGCAATATATATATATATATATATATATATATATATATATATATATATATATATATATGTATATACACAAACACATAACTATATGTATATACACATAAATATATGTATATATGTATATACACATACACATAAATATATGTATATACACATACACATAAATATATGTATATATTTTATACACATACACATAAATATATGTATATATTTATATACACATACATATAAATATATATATAAGTATACACATACACACATAAATAAACGTATATATATATATATATATATATATATATATATATATATATATACATGGACATATACTCATATACATATACACATACACACTTATACATATATTTATCCAAACACTTATGAGTGTATGTCCATGTTTGACCTCTCACATATATTGCCTGTGAACAGCGGCTGACATTGAAAAAAAGATATTTCTAATATCTACAGTTCTTTCACTCCATAAATATATATTCTTTCAGTCACTTAACCCTGTGATGGACTGGTGTCCTAGCCAGGGGAAGTTTTGTACTCTCAGTCACTTAACCCTGTGATGGACTGGTGTCCTAGCCAGGGGAAGTCGTGTACTCTCAGTCACTTAACACTGTGATGGACTGGTGTCCTAGCCAGGGGAGGTCTTGTACTCTCAGTCACTTAACACTGTGATGGACTGGTGTCCTAGCCAGGGGAAGTCTTGTACTCTCAGTCACTTAACACTGTGATGGACTGGTGTCCTAGCCAGGGGAAGTCTTGTACTCTCAGTCACTTAACACTGTGATGGACTGGTGTCCTAGCCAGGGGAGGTCTTGTACTCTCAGTCACTTAACCCTGTGATGGACTGGTGTCCTAGCCAGAAGTCTTGTACTCTCAGTCACTTAACTCTGTGATGGACTGGTGTCCTAGCCAGGGGAGGTCTTGTACTCTCAGTCACTTAACACTGTGATGGACTGGTGTCCTAGCCAGGGGAGGTCTTGTACTCTCAGTCACTTAACACTGTGATGGACTGGTGTCCTGTCCAGGGGAGGTCTTGTACTCTCAGTCACTTAACCCTGTGATGGACTGGTGTCCTAGCCAGAAGTCTTGTACTCTAAGTCACTTAACCTTGTGATGGACTGGTGTCCTAGCCAGGGGAGGTCTTGTACTCTCAGTCACTTAACACTGTGATGGACTGATGTCCTAGCCAGGGGAGGTCTTGTACTCTCAGTCACTTAACCCTGTGATGGACTGGTGTCCTAGCCAGGGGAAGTCGTGTACTCTCAGTCACTTAACACTGTGATGGACTGGTATCCTAGCCAGGGGAAGTCTTGTACTCTCAGTCACTTAACCCTGTGATGGACTGGTGTCCTAGCCAGAAGTCTTGTACTCTCAGTCACTTAACTCTGCGATGGACTGGTGTCCTAGCCAGGGGAGGTCTTGTACTCTCAGTCACTTAACACTGTGATGGACTGGTGTCCTAGCCAGGGGAGGTCTTGTACTCTCAGTCACTTAACACTGTGATGGACTGGTGTCCTGTCCAGGGGAGGTCTTGTACTATCAGTCACTTAACCCTGTGATGGACTGGTGTCCTAGCCAGAAGTCTTGTACTCTAAGTCACTTAACCTTGTGATGGACTGGTGTCCTAGCCAGGGGAGTTCTTGTACTCTCAGTCACTTAACACTGTGATGGACTGATGTCCTAGCCAGGGGAGGTCTTGTACTCTCAGTCACTTAACACTGTGATGGACTGATGTCCTAGCCAGGGGAGGTCTTGTACTCTCAGTCACTTAACACTGTGATGGACTGGTGTCCTGTCCAGGGGAGGTCTTGTACTCTCAGTCACTTAACACTGTGATGGACTGGTGTCCTGTCCAGGGGAGGTCTTGTACTCTCAGTCACTTAACACTGTGATGGACTGGTGTCCTGTCCAGGGGAGGTCTTGTACTCTCAGTCACTTAACCTTGTGATGGACTGGTGTCCTAGCCAGGGGAGGTCTTGTACTCTCTGTCACTTAACACTGTGATGGACTGATGCCCTAGCCAGGGGAAGTCGTGTACTCTCAGTTACTTAACCCTGTGATGGACTGGTGTCCTAGCCAGAAGAAGTGTTGTACTCTCAGTCACTTAACCTTGTAATGGACTGATGCCCTAGCCAGGGGAAGTCGTGTACTCTCAGTTACTTAACACTGTGATGGACTGGTGTCATAGCCAGAAGAAGTGTTGTACTCTCAGTCACTTAACCTTGTAATGGACTGGTGTCCTAGCCAGGGGAAGTCTTGTACTCTCAGTTATTTAACACTGTGATGGACTGGTGTCCTAGCCAGGGGAAGTCTTGTACTCTCTGTCACCTAACACTGTGATGGACTGGTGTCCTAGCCAGGAGAAGTCTTGTACTCTCTGTCACCTAAAACTGTGATGGACTGGTGTCCTAGCCAGGGGAAGTCTTGTACTCTCTGTCACCTAACACTGTGATGGACTGGTGTCCTAGCCAGGGGAGGTCTTGTACTCTCAGTTACTTAACACTGTGATGGACTGGTGTCCTTGCCAGGGAAAGTCTTGTACTCTCAGTTACTTAACACTGTGATGGAAGGTGTCCTAGCCAGGAGATATCTTGTACTCTCAGTTACTTAACCTTGTGATGGACTGGTGTCCTAGCCAGGGGGTCTTGTACTCTCAGTTACTTAACACTGTGGTGATAGACTGGTGTCCTAGCGAGGGGAAGTCTTGTACTCTCAGCTATTTAACACTGTGACGGACTGGTGTCCTAGCCAGGGGAAGTCTTGTACTGTCAGTCACTTAACACTGTGATAGACTGGTGTCCTAGCCAGGAGAAGTCTTGTACTCTCAGTTACTTAATACTGTGATAGACTGGTGTCCTAGCCAGGGAAATCTTGTTCTCTCAGTCACTTAACCTTGTGATGGACTGGTGTTCTAGCCAGGGGAAGTCTTGTACTCTCAGTCAATTAACCTTGTAATGGACTGGTGTCCTATCCAGGGGAAGTATTGTACTCTCAGTCACTTAACACTGTGATAGACTGGTGTCCTAGCCAGGGTAAGTCTTGTACTCTCAGTCACTTAACACTGTGATGGCCTGGTGTCCTAGCCAGGGGAAGTTTTATACTCTCAGTCACTTAACACTGTGATGGACTGGTGTCCTAGCCAGGGGAAGTCTTGTACTGTCAGTCACTTAACACTGTGATAGACTGGTGTCCTAGCCAGGAGAAGTCTTGTACTCTCAGTTACTTAATACTGTGATAGACTGGTGTCCTAGCCAGGGGAAGTCTTGTACTCTCAGTTACTTAATAATGTGATAGACTGGTGTCCTAGCCAGGGGAAGTCTTGTACTCTCAGTCACTTAACACAGTGTTGGACTGGTGTCCTAGCCAGGAGAAGTCTTGCACTCTCAGTCACTTAACCTTGTGATGGACTACGGTCCTAGCCAGGGGAATCTTGTACTCTCTGAACCTAACACCGTGATGGGCTGCTGTCCTAGCCAGGGGAGGTCTTGTAATCTCAGTCACTTAACACTGTGATGGACTGGTGT
The DNA here is from genome assembly GCA_964016885.1 of Eledone cirrhosa. Lineage (NCBI taxonomy): Eukaryota > Metazoa > Mollusca > Cephalopoda > Octopoda > Eledonidae > Eledone > Eledone cirrhosa. The sequence goes on from OZ024765.1 coordinate 21,354,608, forward strand.
CCTAGCCAGGAGAAGTCTTGTACTCTCAGTTACTTAACACTGTGATAGACTGGTGTCTTAGCCAGGGAAATCTTGTTCTCTCAGTCACTTAACCTTGTGATGGACTGGTGTTCTAGCCAGGGGAAGTCTTGTACTCTCAGTCAATTAACCTTGTAATGGACTGGTGTCCTATCCAGGGGAAGTCTTGTACTCTCAGTCACTTAACACTGTGATAGACTGGTGTCCTAGCCAGGGGAAGTATTGTACTCTCAGTTACTTAACACTATGATGGACTGGTGTCCTAACCAGGGGGAAGTCTTGTACTCTCTGTCACTTAACACTGTGATGGACTGGTATCCTAGCCAGGGGAAGTCTTGTGCTCTCAGTCACTTAACACTGTGATGGACTGGTGTCCTAGCCAGGGAAAGTCTTGTACTCTCAGTTTCTTAACCTTGTGATGGACTGGTGTCCTAGCCAGGGGAGGTCTTGTACTCTCAGTTACTTAACACTGTGATGGACTGGTGTCCTAGCCAGGGGAAGTCTTGTACTCTCAGTTATTTAACACTGTGATAGACTGGTGTCCTAACCAGGGGAAGTCTTGTACTCTCAGTCACTTAACCTAGTGCTGGACTGGTGTCCTAGCCAGAAGTCTTGTACTCTCAGTCACTTAACCTTGTAATGGACTGGTGTCCTAGCCAGGGGAAGTTTTGTACTCTCAGTCACTTAACACTGTGATGGACTGGTGTCCTAGCCAGGAGAAGTCTTTTACTCTCAGTCATTTAACACTGTGATGCACTGGTGTCCTATCCAGGGGAAGTCTTGTACTCTCAGTCACTTAACACTGTGATAGACTGGTGTCCTAGCCAGGGGAAGTCTTGTACTCTCAGTCACTTAACCTTGTGATGGACTGGTGTCCTAGCCAGGGGAAGTCTTGTACTCTCAGACACTTAACACTGTGATGGACTGGTGTCCTAGCCAGGGGAAGTCTTGTACTCTCAGTTACTTAACCTTGTGATGGACTGGTGTCCTAGCCAGGGGAGGTCTTGTGATCTCAGTCACTTAACCCTGTGATGGACTGGTGTCCTAGCCAGGGGAAGTCTTGTACTCTCAGTCACTTAACCTTGTAATGGACTGGTGTCCTGTCCAGGGGAAGTCTTGTACTCTCAGTCACTTAACACTGTGATGGACTGGTGTCCTAGCCAGGGGAAGTCTTGTACTCTCAGTTACTTAACCTTGTGATGGACTGGTGTCCTAGCCAGGGGAGGTCTTGTGATCTCAGTCACTTAACCCTGTGATGGACTGGTGTCCTAGCCAGGGGAAGTCTTGTACTCTCAGTCACTTAACCTTGTAATGGACTGGTGTCCTGTCCAGGGGAAGTCTTGTACTCTCAGTCACTTAACACTGTGATGGACTGGTATCCTAGCCAGGAGAAGTCTTTTACTCTCTGTCACTTAACACTGTGATGGACTGGTGTCCTGTCCAGGGGAAGTCTTGTACTCTCAGTCACTTAACAGTGTGATGGCCTGGTGTCCTAGCCAGGAGAAGTCTTGTACTCTCAGTTACTTAACACTGTGATGGACTGGTGTCCTAGCCAGGGGAAGTCTTGTACTCTCAGTTATTTAACACTGTGATGGACTGGTGTCCTAGCCAGGGGAAGTCTTGTACTCTCAGTCACTTAACCTAGTGCTGGACTGGTGTCCTAGCCAGAAGTCTTGTACTCTCAGTCACTTAACCTTGTAATGGACTGGTGTCCTAGCCAGGGGAGGTCTTATACTCTCAGTCACTTAACACTGTGATGGACTGGTGTCCTAGCCAGAAGTCTTTTACTCTCAGTCACTTAACACTGTGATGCACTGGTGTCCTAGCCAGGGGAAGTCTTGTACTGTCAGTCACTTAACACTGTGATGGACTGGTGTCCTAGCCAGGGAAAGTCTTGTACTCTCAGTCACTTAACCTAGTGCTGGACTGTTGTCCTAGCCAGGGAAAGTCTTGTACTCTCAGTTACTTAACACTGTGATAGACTGGGGTCCTAGCCAGGGGAAGTCTTGTACTCTCTGTCACCTAACACTGTGATGGCCTGGTGTCCTAGCCAGGGGAGGTCTTGTAATCTCAGTCACTTAACATTGTAATGGACTGGTGTCCTAGCCAGGGGAAGTCTTGTACTCTCAGACACTTAACACTGTGATGTACTGGTGTCCTAGCCAGGGGAAGTCTTGTACTCTCAGTTACTTAACCTTGTGATGGACTGGTGTCCTAGCCAGGGGAGGTCTTGTAATCTCAGTCACTTAACCCTGTGATGGACTGGTGTCCTAGCCAGGGGAAGTTTTGTACTCTCAGTCACTGAACCCTGTGATGGACTGGTGTCCTAGCCAGGGGTAGTCTTGTAATCTCAGTCACGTAACACTGTGATGGACTGGTGTCCTAGCCAGGGGAAGTCTTGTACTCTCAGTCACTTAACCCTGTGATGGACTGGTGTCCTAGCCAGGGGAAGTGTTGTACTCTCTGTCACTTAACCCTGTTATGGACTGGTGTCCTAGCCAGGGGAAGTCTTGTACTCTCAGTCACTTAACAGTGTGATGGACTGGTGTCCTAGCCAGGAGAAGTCTTGTACTCTCTGTCACTTAACACTGTGATGGACTGGTGTCCAAGCCAGGGGAGGTCTTGTACTCTCACTCACTTAACACTGTGATGGACTGGTGTCCTAGCCAGGGGAGTCTTGTACTCTCAGTCACTTAACCCTGTGATGGACTGGTGTCCTAGCCAGGGGAGGTCTTGTACTCTCAGTCACTTAACCCTGTGATGGACTGGTGTCCAAGCCAGGGGAAGTCTTGTACTCTCAGTCACTTAACCCTGTGATGGACTGGTGTCCTAGCCAGGGGAGGTCTTGTACTCTCAGTCACTTAACCCTGTGATGGACTGGTGTCCTAGCCAGGGGAAGTCTTGTACTCTCAGTCACTTAACCCTGTGATGGACTGGTGTCCTAGCCAGGGGAAGTCTTGTACTCTCAGTCACTTAACCCTGTGATGGACTGGTGTCCTAGCCAGGGGAAGTCTTGTACTCTCAGTCACTTAACCCTGTGATGGACTGGTGTCCTAGCCAGGGGAAGTCTTGTACTCTCAGTCACTTAACCCTGTGATGGACTGGTGTCCTAGCCAGGGGAAGTCTTGTACTCTCAGTCACTTAACA
>OZ024765.1:21365272-21377772 GCA_964016885.1 Eledone cirrhosa
GCAAGCAGGGAAAAGCGGACGTAAAATGAAATGAAATGAAATGAAATATATATATATATATGGAGGCACATGGCTTAGTGGTTAGAGCATTGGCCTTGCAATCGAAAGGTTGTGAGTTCAATTCTCAGACCGGGTGATGTGTTGTTTCCTTGAGCAAGACACTTTATTTCACATTGCTCCAATTTACGCAGCTGTAGAAATGAGATGATAGGGACTGGGGTCCCTATCATTCCACTGCAAAGTGGTCGTGGAGGTGCCACGGCAAAAAAAGTACCCAGCACTCACTGTAAATGAGGTTGGTGTTAGGAAGGGCATCCAGCTGTAGAAATCAAGCCAGAATCAGTTCCCGTCCCACCCTTGCAAGCAGGGAAAAGCGGACGTAAAATGAAATGAAATGAAATGAAATATATATATATATATGGAGGCACATGGCTTAGTGGTTAGAGCATTGGCCTTGCAATCGAAAGGTTGTGAGTTCAATTCTCAGACCGGGTGATGTGTTGTTTCCTTGAGCAAGACACTTTATTTCACATTGCTCCAATTTACTCAGCTGTAGAAATGAGATGATAGGGACTGGGGTCCCTATCATTCCACTGCAAAGTGGTCGTGGAGGTGCCACGGCAAAAAAAGTACCCAGCACTCACTGTAAATGAGGTTGGTGTTAGGAAGGGCATCCAGCTGTAGAAATCAAGCCAGAATCAGTTCCCGTCCCACCCTTGCAAGCAGGGAAAAGCGGACGTAAAATGAAATGAAATGAAATGAAATATATATATATATATGGAGGCACATGGCTTAGTGGTTAGAGCATTGGCCTTGCAATCGAAAGGTTGTGAGTTCAATTCTCAGACCGGGTGATGTGTTGTTTCCTTGAGCAAGACACTTTATTTCACATTGCTCCAGTTTACTCAGCTGTAGAAATGAGATGATAGGGACTGGGGTCCCTATCATTCCACTGCAAAGTGGTCGTGGAGGTGCCACGGCAAAAAAAGTACCCAGCACTCACTGTAAATGAGGTTGGTGTTAGGAAGGGCATCCAGCTGTAGAAATCAAGCCAGAATCAGTTCCCGTCCCACCCATGCAAGCAGGGAAAAGCGGACGTAAAATGAAATGAAATGAAATGAAATATATATATATATATGGAGGCACATGGCTTAGTGGTTAGAGCATTGGCCTTGCAATCGAAAGGTTGTGAGTTCAATTCTCAGACCGGGTGATGTGTTGTTTCCTTGAGCAAGACACTTTATTTCACATTGCTCCAATTTACGCAGCTGTAGAAATGAGATGATAGGGACTGGGGTCCCTATCATTCCACTGCAAAGTGGTCGTGGAGGTGCCACGGCAAAAAAAGTACCCAGCACTCACTGTAAATGAGGTTGGTGTTAGGAAGGGCATCCAGCTGTAGAAATCAAGCCAGAATCAGTTCCCGTCCCACCCTTGCAAGCAGGGAAAAGCGGACGTGAAATGAAATGAAATGAAATGAAATATATATATATATATATGGAGGCACATGGCTTAGTGGTTAGAGCATTGGCCTTGCAATCGAAAGGTTGTGAGTTCAATTCTCAGACCGGGTGATGTGTTGTTTCCTTGAGCAAGACACTTTATTTCACATTGCTCCAATTTACTCAGCTGTAGAAATGAGATGATAGGGACTGGGAGTCCCTATCATTCTACTGCAAAGTGGCATCATCGTTTAACGTCCATCTTCCATGCTAGCATGGGTTAGACGGTTTTGTTCCATTTGATGCGGTAATGGTTGGGAGACCGTGTCTCACTCACACGGAAGCGTCTCTGGCAGCTTTTATACAGCTGGATGCACTTCCTAACACCAACCACATTTACAGCGTGGACTGTGTGTTATATATATAAAAAGGTTGAGTCCATTCTCCTACACCACCACCACCACTACACCACCACTGTACCACCACCACCACTACACCACCACCACTACACCACCACCACCACCACTACACCACCACCACCACTACACCACCACCACACCACCACTACACCACCACCACCACTACACCACCACCACTACACCACCACCACTACACCACCACCACTACACCACCACCACTACACCACCACCACCACCACTACACCACTACACCACCACTACACCACCACGACACCACCACCACCACCACCACTACACCACCACCACACCATCACCACCACCACCACTACACCACCACCACCACCACTACACCACTACACCACCACCACCACTACACCACCACGACACCACCACCACCACCACCACTATACCACCACCACCACCACCACTACACCACTACACCACCACCACCACTACACCACCACACCACCACCACCACTACACCACCACCACACCACCACCACTACACCACCACCACTACACCACCACCACACCACCACCACCACTACACCACTACACCACCACCACACCACCACCACTACACCACCACTACACCACCACCACCACTACACCACCACCACTACACCACCACCACCACTACACCACCACCACTACACCACCACCACCACTACACCACCACCACTACACCACTACACCACCACCACACCACCACCACCACTACACCACCACCACCACTACACCACCACCACTACACCACCACCACCACTACACCACCACCACACCACCACCACACCACCACACCACCACCACCACCACACCACCACCACCACTACACTGTAGGGATGTGAGTCATGGGCAGTAACAAAAATAGTCACAAACAGGATTAACGGAATATTCAGGATTACATAGATTGGTTTTAAAATACAGTCTACGGAATACGAAGTAGTGCTATTGGGTCTCTGATGATTCCAACTTGAGAACATTCCTCTCTGAAATATGTAATTCAGGTGAACACTGAGAAAGTTCCAGAACATTCCCTGGAGAAAACACATATAGCACTGAGCACTGTCTGTCTGACATGTCTCACATGTCAAACACCCTTCACATTTCTGACATTATAAGACACATCCCGCCGAGGTTAACTTTGCCTTTCATCCTTACGGGGTCGATAAAATAAAGTACCAGTAATGTACTGAATAATTGCTGGCCTTGTGCCAAAAGTAGAAACAATTATAAGACACAAGAGACCTATATCAGTCATCAGACAGTTGACATGTGAAACTTTGTACTTACTGTCAGAGTTGGTGTTGTGGAAACCTGAGGCTAACCAGCAGCAGAGATGGCTGAAGGATGTTGTAGAAGATGACACCGAGTGGGAGGGGAGATATGGTAGGAAGGGTGGGAGGGGAGAGATAGTAGGCAGGGGGGAGGGGAGAGATAGCAATGGTAGGCAGGGTGGGGAGGTAATGGCACTGATAACGGATGTATAGAAAGAAGACAAAAGATGAAGAGAAGAAAAAGTAGATATACATATATCACCAATACAACAACCAACCATCGACACCACCACCACTACACCACCACCACCTCACCACCACCACCACCACTACACCACCACCACCACTACCACACCACCACCACTACACCACACAACTACACCACCACTACACCACCACCACCACTACACCACCATCACCACCATCACCACCACTACACCACCACCACTACACCACCACCACCACCATCACCACTACACCACCACCACTACACCACCACCACCACCACCACCACCATCACCACTACACCACCACCACCACCACTACAACACCACCACTAAACCACCACCACCACTACACCTACACCACCACCACTACACCACCACCACTACCACCACCACTACACCACCACCACCACCTTTACACTACCACCACCACCACTACACCACCACCACCACTACACCACCACCACCACCACTACACCACCACCACTACACCACCACCACTACACCACCACTACACCACCACCACCACTACACCACCACCACCACTACACCACCACCACCACACCACCACCACCACTACACCACCACTACCAGCACCACCACACCACCACCACTACACCACCACCACCACTACACCACCACCACCACTACACCACCACCACCACCACCACCACTACACCACCACCACCACCACCACCACTACACCACCACCACCACTACACCACCACCACTACACCACCACCACCACCACTACACCACCACCACCACTACACCACCACCACCACACCACCACCACCACCACCACTACACCACCACCACCACCACCACCACCACACCACCACCACCATCACTACACCACCACCACCACTACACCTACACCACCACCACTACACCTACACCACCACCACTACACCACCACTACACCTACACCACCACCACCACTACACTACCACCACCACCACCACCACTACACCACCACCACCTCTACACCACCACCACCACCACCACTACACCACCACCTCTACACCACCACCACCACCACCACTACACCACCACCACTACACCACCACCACCACCACTACACCTACACCACCACCACCACCACCATCACCTGCAGAGAGTGAATTTTATTGAATTAATTTTCAACTGAAACCATCTTTGAAATTAAATTAGATGTTATCGTAAGAGAAACAATGTATGTATAGAGGTGTGTATATATGTGTGTATATATATATGTATATATATATGTACTGTGTGTATATATGTGTATATATGTACTGTGTATATATATATGTGTATATATCTATATGTACTGTGTGTGTATATATATGTATATATATGTACTGTGTGTATATATATGTGTATATATATATGTACTGTGTGTGTATATGTATATATATATGTACTGTGTGTGTATATATATGTATATATATATATGTACTGTGTGTATATGTATGTATATATATATGTACTGTGTGTGTATATATATGTATATATATATATGTACTGTGTGTATATATATATATGTGTATATATATATGTACTGTGTGTATATATATATGTGTATATATATATGTACTGTGTGTATATATATATGTATATATATATATATGTATATATATATATATGTACTGTGTGTGTATATATATATGTACTGTGTGTGTATATATATATGTATATATATATATATGTACTGTGTGTATATATATATGTATATATATATATATGTACTGTGTGTGTATATATATGTATATCTATGTACTGTGTGTATATATATATGTATATATATATGTGTGTATATATATATGTATATATCTATATGTACTGTGTGTGTATATGTATGTATATATATATGTACTGTGTGTATATATATGTGTATATCTATATGTACTGTGTGTATATATATATATATGTACTGTGTGTATATATATGTGTGTATATCTATATGTACTGTGTGTATATATATGTATATATATATGTACTGTGTGTATATATATATGTGTATATATATGTACTGTGTGTGTATATATATGTATATATATATGTACTGTGTGTATATATATATGTATATATATATGTACTTTGTGTATATATATGTATATATATATATGTACTGTGTGTATATATATATGTATATATATATATATGTACTGTGTGTATATATATGTGTATATCTATATGTACTGTGTGTGTATATATATGTATATATATATGTGTGTATATATATATGTGTATATATATATGTACTGTGTGTATATATGTATATATCTATATGTACTGTGTGTATATGTATGTATATATATGTACTGTGTGTATATATATATGTGTATATCTATATGTACTGTGTGTGTATATATGTGTATATATATGTACTGTGTGTGTATATATATGTGTATATCTATATGTACTGTGTGTATATATATATATGTGTATATATATATGTACTGTGTGTGTATATATACATCTCTGTGTGTGTATATATGTATATATCTATATGTACTGTGTATATATATATACATCTGTGTGTGTGTGTATATATGTATATATCTATATGTACTGTGTATATATATACATCTCTGTGTGTATATATATGTATATATCTATATGTACTGTGTATATATATGTATATATCTATATGTAATGTATATATATATATACATCTGTGTGTATATATATATATGTATATATCTATATGTACTGTGTATATATATACATCTCTGTGTGTATATATATGTATATATCTATATGTACTGTATATATATATACATCTCTGTGTGTATATATATGTATATATCTATATGTACTGTGTATATATATACATCTCTGTGTGTATATATATGTATATATCTATATGTACTGTGTATATATATATACATCTCTGTGTGTATATATATGTATATATCTATATGTACTGTATATATATATACATCTCTGTGTGTATATATATGTATATATCTATATGTAGTGTGTATATATATACATCTCTGTGTGTATATATATGTATATATCTATATGTACTGTGTATATATATACATCTCTGTGTGTATATATATGTATATATCTATATGTACTGTATATATATATACATCTCTGTGTGTATATATATGTATATATCTATATGTACTGTGTATATATATACATCTCTGTGTGTATATATATGTATATATCTATATGTACTGTATATATATATACATCTCTGTGTGTATATATATGTATATATCTATATGTACTGTGTATATATATACATCTCTGTGTGTATATATATGTATATATCTATATGTACTGTGTATATATATACATCTCTGTGTGTATATATATGTATATATCTATATGTACTGTGTATATATATACATCTCTGTGTGTATATATATGTATATATCTATATGTACTGTGTATATATATACATCTCTGTGTGTATATATATGTACATATCTATATGTACTGTGTATATATATGTATATATCTATATGTACTGTGTATATATATATACATCTGTGTGTGTGTGTATATATGTATATATCTATATGTACTGTGTATATATATACATCTGTGTGTGTGTGTATATATGTATATATCTATATGTACTGTATATATATACATCTCTGTGTGTATATATATGTATATATCTATATGTACTGTATATATATACATCTCTGTGTGTATATATATGTATATATCTATATGTACTGTGTATATATATACATCTCTGTGTGTATATATATGTATATATCTATATGTACTGTATATATATATACATCTCTGTGTGTATATATATGTACATATCTATATGTACTGTGTATATATATGTATATATCTATATGTACTGTGTATATATATATACATCTGTGTGTGTGTGTATATATGTATATATCTATATGTACTGTATATATATACATCTCTGTGTGTATATATATGTATATATCTATATGTACTGTGTATATATATGTATATATCTATATGTACTGTGTACATATATATACATCTGTGTGTGTGTGTATATATGTATATATCTATATGTACTGTATATATATACATCTCTGTGTGTATATATATGTATATTATTATTTGTCTGCCTCTGTTTTTGTTTCCGTCCAAGTTTTCACTATAAATATGTGTATATATATATATATATATATATATATATATATATGCATATATACAAACACACAGGCACATATATATATGTACACACATACACACACATATATGTACACACATACATATATATATATATATATATGTACACACATACACGTATATATATATATATGTGTGTGTGTATGTGTGAGTGTGTGTATGTGTGTGGGGGTATGCGTGCGTGTGTGTGTATTGTGTGTATGTGTGAGTGTATGTGTGTGTATGTGTGTGTGTGTCTGTGTATGTGTGTATGTGTGTGTGTATATGTGTGTATGTGTGTGTGTGTGTGTGTATGTGTATGTGTATGTGTGTGTATGTGTGTGTATGTATGTGTGTGTGTGGGTATGTGTGCGTGTGCGTGTATGTATGTGTATGAGTGAGTGTATGTGTGTGTATGTGTGTATGTGTGTGTGTGCCTGTGTGTATGTGTGTGTGTGCCTGTGTGTATGTGTGTGTGTGCCTGTGTGTATATGTGTGTATGAGTGAGTGTATGTGTATGTGTGTGTACGTGTGTGTGTGTGTGTAATTTGTTGAAACAGCAGCTTCTTTTCTATTTCATGTTGCAGAGAGTGTGTAGGTGTGTGTACAAATGAGAGATGGGGGGGGGGGGCTCGCAACATACCACCACCACCACCAGCAACACACCACCACCACCAGCAACACACCACCACCACCACCAGCAACACACCACCACCACCACCAGCAACACACCACCACCAACACACCACCACCACCACCTGCAACACACCACCACCACCAGCAACACACCACCACCACCACCAGCAACACACCACCACCACCACCAGCAACACACCACCACCAACACACCACCACCACCACCTGCAACACACCACCACCACCAGCAACACACCACCACCACCACCACCACACCAGCAACACACCACCCCCACCCCCACCACCACTACAGCTCCAAGGAAATGATAAATATTATTTTAAATGTTTTAATTTCATGAAGAAAGACTTAAAAAAACAAAAGCAAACATCTTTTTCCATATTTTCTCTCATTTTACAAACCAATTCCTTCCCAATCTTCAAGAATCTTCTCTGTTACCCTGGGGCGAGTAATTAAAGATTTAGTCTTTGATTTCTGGTTTTAAAAACTCTTTTAACCCTTTAGCATTTAAACTGGCTGTAACTGGCCAGAATTCTCTCACCTCTTTCTCTTCAAACTGGCCGTAACTGGCCAGAATTCTCTCACCTCTTTCTCTTCAAACTGGCCGTAACTGGCCACTCATAATTATGTTAAGGTATTGTTCTCAAAATAAATGATATCAAAATCTCATAGATTCGATATTGTGAAAATATAATTGTTTCTACTTTTGGCACAAGGCCAGCAACTACTCAGTACATTACTGGTACTTTATTTTATCGACCCCGTAAGGATGAAAGGCAAAGTTAACCTCATCAGGATTTGAACTCAGATCATAAGGGGACGTAACTCTATGCTTCAAAGCATGGCGCCAGACCCTCTACCGATACTGCCCAACCACCACCCTTATATTGTGAAAATATAATAGTCTATATAGAGTAATGTAAATGCTAAAGGATTAAATGTAGTCTTCCCAACACAAATGAGTATAACACTATTTTCAAGTAGAGGTATGTGGCCTAGTGGTAAGGGTGTTGGACATAAAACATAATATTGAGGGTTCGATTCCTGGGTTGTGTTGTGTTCTTGAGTAAAACACTTCATTTCAAGCTGCTCCAGTATACTCAGCTGAAAATGAGTACCAGCTATATCTGGAGGTATAACCCTGCAATGGACAGGCGATGTGACTACAGATATATTTTTATATACACTCTGCCTGTGCATAGAATGCTTGATTTGGTACCAACACCAGTGTTTCACCCTACTACCTACACTACACTACACTACCTACACTACACTACCAACACTACCAACACTACACTACACTACCAACACTACACTACAAACACTACACTACACTACACTACCTACACTACACTACACTACCTACACTACACTACACTACCTACACTACACTACCAACACTACACTACACTACCAACACTACACTACACTACACTACACTACCTACACTACACTACACTACCTACACTACACTACCTACACTACACTACACTACCTACAATACAAACACTACACTACCAACACTACACTACACTACCAACACTACACTACCAACACTACACTACCAACACTACAAACACTACACTACCTACACTACACTACACTACACTACAATACACTACCCTACAATACACTACACTACATACACTACACCACACCACACTACCTACACTGCTTACACTACACTACACTACCAACACTACAAACACTACACTGCTTACACTACACTACAGAACACTACACTACACTACCTACACTACACTACACTACACTACCTACACTACCTACCCTACACTACACTACACAACCTACACTACACTACCTACACTACCTACCCTACCTACACTACACTACACTACCTACACTACCAACACTACACTACCAACACTACACTACCTACCCTACACTACACTACACTACCTACACTACCAACACTACACTACCAACACTACACTACCTACCCTACACTACACTACCAACACTACACTACCAACACTACACTACCTACACTACCAACACTACACTACCAACACTACACTACACTACCTACACTACCAACACTACACTACCAACACTACACTACCTACCCTACACTACACTACACTACCTACACTACCAACACTACACTACCAACACTACACTACCTACCCTACACTACACTACCTACACTACCAACACTACACTACCTACCCTACACTACACTACACTACCTACCCTACACTACACTACACTACACAACCTACACTACACTACCTACATTACACTACACTACACATACATATATTTATATACTTATATATATATATATATATATATATATATATATACATATATATAGATATGTATATATAAATATATATATATATGTATATATAAATATATATGTATATGTATATATATGTATATATAAATATATATATATATGTATGTATAAATATATAGAAATATATATATATATATATAATTTTAATATAGATGAGATTGTACAGGACTAGAACTGTTTCATTCTTTAGAAATCATCAGGAATCTGGGTATCAAAAAATAAATATGGTATTTATAGATCTCTACAAGTGGTAGGAGAGGGTGGGGAGTGGGATGGGTGTAGGTCATTGGTTGATAGAAAAGGGAATTCATTAAAAGCTAATTCTACAAAGCTATAGTTTATTTTTATTAATTTTTGTTTTTAGAGTAACAAAGGCAGACATATTTATATATACATATATATATATATATATAAGCAGAGGTTATATTTAATTTGTTGGGATTCAACAAGCTTAAACATTTTATAACTGATATAAAGCACTCAACAATTTAGTGGAGTAAATATACAATATATATTTTTTCCGGGTATGTCAATATTTATTTATCAAACAAATCTGTATTTTATCTGATGAAAGCGCACCATAATTTACCTTGGTCGCCCTTGAAATATGTATAATAAAATAATTATGGTTTTATAAATATAGTTTCCATTTATTAATATATTGTATATTTATATATATATATATATATATATATATATATATATATATATATATATATATATATATCTCATATATATATATATATCTCATATATATATATCTCATATATATATTTATATATATTTATATATACATATATATATATATTTATATATACATATATATACATCATCATCATCATCATCATTTTACGTCCGCTTTTCCCTGCTCGCAAGGGTGGGATGGGTCTTATTCAGCACAGCATCTCTCCACTCGTCACGGTCCTTCGTCATCTCCACCGTGAGCTTCAACGATCTGAGGTCTGTTCTCACCACCTCCGCCATTGTTTTTCGTGGTCTACCTCTACCACGTCTTCCTTCAACTGGCATTTCCTGGCACTTCTTCACCCATCGGTCATCCTCCATGCGCATCACATGTCCATACCACCTCAGTCTCCTCTCCCGTACACTACATTCTATCCCTCTCAGACACAGTTTCTCTCTCAACACATTTATGCTGGGTCGTTCACGCACATTTACACTGCATATCCAACGGAGCATGCTTGCCTGATTTCTCTCCAGCCGACGCATATCTTCTGCGGTAGCTGCCCATGTCTCACTACCATGCAGCATCGAGCTCCTCACACAGGCATCATACAACCGTCTTTCGTATGCAGGGAGAAACCCTTCTTCGTCAGCAGAAGAAACATTTCCCTAAACTTCTTCCAACCCGTCCTTATTCTAGATACTATGGCCTCGGAACACCCTCCTCCCATGCTAATCTGATCTCCTAGGTACCGGAAGCTATCCACCACTTCTATAGAACCCGCCTGCATTTGAAAAATGTGTCTATCAATGCGACTTCTACTGTCTAATTTCCCTGTACATCTACTGCATACATATTTCTCCCTACCTGTTAGTTTGCCTGCTATCCCGCTACATCTCTTGTGTACCCAGGATCTGCATTGTGTGCATTTTATAGAATTTATGCCAGTTCCTTTTCTGCATATGGAACATGGCCATTTCCCTGACGGAATCAGGGTTTTGTCCTCTTTTCTACTCATCAACACTTTTGTCTTAGCTAGATTCACTCTCAGACCTCTTGCTTCCAACTGCTGTTTCCATAGCCAGAATTTATTCTCTAGCTCCTCTACTGATTCTGCTATAAGAACCAGATCGTCAGCATAGAGAAGTTCTCATGGACAGCCAGTCTTAAACTCCTCTGTTATGGCTTGGAGGACTATAATGAACAAGAGCGGGCTGAGGACCGAACCCTGATGTACTCCTACTTGTATCTGGAATTCCTCACTAAACTCCATTCCTACCCTGACTTTATTGAGAGTACCTCTGTATAAAGTTTGCACTGTCTTCACAAACCATTCCTCAACACCTAGCTTCCTTAGGG
>OZ024765.1:21385272-21387772 GCA_964016885.1 Eledone cirrhosa
TTGTTTATATGCTTCAGCATGTACCCATGGGAGGTCGGGTACCCTGTATTACTGCGTGACGCCAGAAGTCACGGTCGTGTGTCATTGACTTTGAGAGGTGTAGTTGGGTAAGGTCGGCTTTTATCACCTCATCCCAAGTCATCTTGGGTCTCCCCACTCCGCGGTTTCCATCAACTTCTAGTGCTCTGCACCTTTTTATGCAGCTGTCATCCTTCATACGCATCACATGTCCATACCAGCGTAACCGCCTCTCCTGCACGCAGCATTTGATTCCTCTTATGCTCAGTCTCTCTCTCAATTCATTTATGCTTTGTCGTTCACGTATATTACTGTTACACATCCATCGGAGCATGCAGGCTTCGTTTCTCTCTAATCTACGTAAGTCTTCCACCTTCAGCGCCCAGGTCTCACTACCATGCAACATCGCTGTTCGGATACACGCATCATACAGTCTGCCTTTCATTCTGAGGGAGAAGCCTTTTGCAGCTAGCAGTGGTAGTAGTTCCCTAAACTTCTTCCATCCCGTTCTTACCCTAGTTATTGTACTTTCTGAGCACCCACCTCCGTTGCTAATTCGGTCACCTAGGTAGCAGAAGCTGTCTACTGTTTCTACAGGGCCCTCCCAGAGATTGGTGGTACTTGTTTCCTGTGGCTGTTTGCTTGCTGTTTCAGCACAGCTGCTGCATGTGAATCCTACATTCTTAATTAAGCTTCCTGAGATCCCGCTACATCTCTTGTGTACCCATTGTTTGCATTTGGGGCAAAGAATGGAGTTCCTACCTACACCTTTCCTACATACTGAGCAAGGCCATTTCCCTGAGGGGATCTGGGTTCTGTTTTCTCGTCTACTTATAAGGACCTTAGTCTTTGTCATGTTGACTTTGAGGCCCTTTCTCTCTAGTCCCTGCTTCCAGGTTTGGAATTTATTCTCTAGTTCTACCATAGATTCAGCTATGAGTGCGAGGTCATCAGCATACAGGAGTTCCCATGGGCATCCGGTCTTAAACTCCTCCGTTATTGCCTGCAGGACTATGATGAACAGGAGAGGGCTAAGAACAGAGCCCTGGTGGACCCCAACCTGTACGCTAAATTCCTCGCTATACTCATTGCCAATCCTAACTTTGCTGACTGCTCCCCTATACATGGCTTGTACCGCTTTCACAAGCCATTCATCTACTCCTAGTTTTCTAAGAGCCCACCAGATTACTGCACGTGGAACTCTGTCAAAGGCTTTCTCAAGGTCGACAAATGCCAAGTAGAGTGGCTTACTTTTAGCTAGGTACTTTTCCTGTAATTGCCTCACAAGGAAGAGCGCATCAGTGGTGCCTTTCCCTGGTACAAACCCAAATTGCATCTCGTCTATATTCACCCGGTCCCTAATCAGCTGTGCTATAACTCTTTCTGTTACTTTCATGACCTGGTCCATCAACTTTATACCTCTATAGTTTCCTCTATCTAGTGCATCGCCTTTACCTTTGTAGCAGTTGACAATGATGCTACTGCACCAATCTTTTGGTATGGCCCCCTCTAGTATTACCTGGTTAACGATACGTGTGGTTATAGTGTGACCTACAGACCCAGATGCCTTCAGCATCTCGGCAGCTATACCCGATGGACCGGTTGCCTTCCCTATCTTCATATCTCTGATTGCCTTACTTACTACGCTGCCGCTGACTTGTACTGCTGGTCCCTCTATAGGGTCTACGTGGGGTAGGGTCTCTTCTTCCCATGCATTCTCCTCATTTAGTAATCTATCATAATGACTCTTCCATGCATCTTTCTTCTCAGCACTTGTGAGGGCAAGCTCACCTTTATCATTCCGGATACACTTCTCTCCAATGACATCACAACTATCTCTGACACACTGCCTCGCAATCTTGAATACCTCCTGTTTCTGGTCCTCACGTTGTAAAACATGCTTGAATTTTCTATCCTCTGCTTCCCTCCTAGCTAAGTATACTTGTCGCCTAGCTTCCCTCTTGGTCTCTATGTAATGTACCCTGCTCCCCCCGTTCTTCCATTCTTTCCATGCCTGTCTCTTGGCCTTGACTGCTTCATCTACCTTATTGTTCCACCACCAAGTCACTCTCCTCCTGCTTGAGGTCTTACTCCAGCCACAAACCTCATCCGTCGCCTCTAGTAAGTTATTTTTTAGGAACTCCCAGTTCTCTTCTACGTTAAATGTCTCTATCTGTTCTTCTTTACTGTCGTAGGCGTTGAGTAAAATATCTTTAAATCTGTTACTGGTTGAGGGGACTTTCAGCTTCCAGATCTTTCTTCTCCAGGTTGGCCTCTGTTTCAGGGCTCGTCTAGTTCTGACCGTGAGGTCGCTGACAACTAAGCTATGTTGGGATGTACATTCCTCACTAGGGAAGGCTTTTGTGTTTACGACCGTCCATCTGTCACGTCCTCTGATGAGGATAAAATCTAACTGACTAGAGTGCTCCCCTGATCTATAGGTGATCAGGTGGTTGTCGGGTTTTTTAAAGTTTGTGTTACA
>OZ024765.1:21395272-21397772 GCA_964016885.1 Eledone cirrhosa
ATATACATATATATATTTATACATATATATATATATATATATATATATATATATATATATATATATATATATATATGTAGGAGGTGAGTTTTATTGTAGTACAATAAAGCAATGCAGATATCGGATAAGAAGCACTCTACAGTTTGTAGGACTGGAGTATACATAATATAAGATCAAAAGATGGTTAAAGGAGTTCCATGTATTTTATTATGCGCATTTCAAAAACAAACATCATCGTGCAATAATATTTGTGTTTTCATCAGATAAAACAGGAGAACATGATATGAAGGCTAAAAAACACTTGTGGATAGTGCAGTTTTAAATCAGTTGATTTAAAACTGCACTATCCACAAGTGTTTTTTAGCCTTCATATCATGTTCTCCTGTTTTATCTGATGAAAACACAAATATTATTGCATGATGATGTTTGTTTTTGAAATGCGCATAATAAAATACATGGAACTCCTTTAACCATCTTTTGATCTTATATTATATATATATATATATATGTATAAATATATACATATATATATATTTATACATATATGTATATATATGTAGTTTAGAAAGCCACAACAATGCAGATGGGAAATCTCGAGGTAAGAAGTGAGTGAGAAATAGGAGAAAAGTGAAAATGAAAATGAAAACAAAACAAAGGTAGAAGGGTTACCGTAGTGGAGATTTAATCCCAATATTTCGGGCTCACGCCCATCATTTTCATTTTCACTTTTCTCCTATTTCTCACTCACTTCTTACCTCGAGATTTCCCATCTGCATTGTTGTGGCTTTCTAAACTACATATTTTACACATTTCACAATGCTTCAAGCAAACTTTAACACCCTCTTATGTATATATATGTATAAATATATACATATATATATATTTATACATATATATATATATATATATATATATATATATATATATATATATATATATACATATATATATATATATATATATATATATATATATATATATATGAATAAGACCCGTCCCACCCTTGCAAGCAGGGAAAAGCGGACGTAAAATGATGATGATGATGATGATATATATATTTATACATTTATATGTGTATAAATATATTTATACATATATATATATGTATAAATAAAGTTAAATAAAAAGTCAAATGTTTAAAATTTAGCTTCGTTTATTACTGCTATATATATTTCAGTGACAGCTATCTTTGGCTGTGACCTCTTCAGGCAGTCCGAATTAGTGTGGTATAGACAAGTACATATGTTGTTGAGGTGTATAATATTGTCAATACTCTGATATGCCCAGTTCCTGGTTAGGTTGTTATTTCACTGAGGAACTGGAATCATATGAATTCAAACAAACGAATTTCAATGTCAAAGGGCCTCTTCTCCTCTCATTGGTCAGTTATTAGAACATTCCTCATTCTAAGTGTTGTTATTGTTGGAGTTAGCTTAAAAAATTGATAAAATGGTAGAAGGGACAAGGTGTTAAAGGAACAAAATAACAAAAAAAAGTGTCAAACTTCCCATTGGTCAGTTCTGAGAGCATTCCTCAGTCAGAAGTCAATAGAATTCTTTCTGGGGTGAGGCTCCCTGTTGTGTTTGTGTTTGCTATTGTTAAGTACATTTGACCTCTACCATTATTTTGGTAGTGTTGTTGGTGTTGTGGTCAGCTTATGTCTTGCTGCTGCTAACAATTTAGAAGTATCTGTGTGTGTTTTTCTTCATCCCTCCTGCCACCATCTCTCATAGTGGTGGTGATGGTGGTGGTGGGGAGAGGGGGGGGCTCTTCCATGTATATGAAGAAATATAAGGCAATAAATGAAGAAAACAGAAAATAAATAATATAATAAAATAATTAATATAATTTGTATAATTTGAAAATAAATAAATAGAGAATAAAGAATAAAGAATAAATGAAAAATTGGTGAAAAAGTAATGAAAATGAATATGGAGAAGTGAAAAATAATGTAGGATAAAGTGTGTGTGTGCTGTAACCCATCTCAAGGTCAGAAATATGTTGGATAGATTGGTATGAGGACAAGATGTTAAAATAAGATAATCAAACTAAATGTGTTTGTGTTATAATCTATCTCAACTTAAAAATAAATATAAGGTGATACAGTGAAAAGGGCAGAAAACAAACAACAAATTAATAAAGAGAAATCAAGATTTAAAATTGGAACTTGAAAATCAGAAATCTAGTAAATTAAAATGTGTTTGTGTTATATAGATGTTGGCCAAATTATAATGGCTGTGTCCGATTCAATCTCTAGGCTATCATGGTGTCTGCTCAGCCTGGGTTGTTCCCTGTGGCTTGAGGGGAGTTCACAACCTAGGGTGTTGTTACTGCCCATATAGCTTGAGGGAGGTCTGGCCGAGAGGTGTTTACATGTTCTGTAGAAGTCCCTATAGCTTGAGGGGAGTTCACATCTTCTTGTGTTGCTACTGTCCATATATCTTGAGGAAGGTCCCGGCTCTAAGGTGTCTGCATGTCCCGAAGAAGTCGGTTCTGAGGT
>OZ024765.1:21415272-21450677 GCA_964016885.1 Eledone cirrhosa
CGGGATTTGAACTCAGATCGTAAAGGGATGTAACTGTGCTGGAAAGCATGGCGTCCGACCCTTTACCGATACTGCCAATCCACCGCCCTAGTCATATATAATAATAATAATAATAATAATTAGTCATATATAATAATAATTAGTCATATATAATAATAATTAGTCATATATAATAATAATTAGTCATATATAATAATAATTAGTCATATATAATAATTGTTTCTACTTTTGGCACAAGGACAGCAACTACCCAGTACATAACTGGTACTTTATTTTATCGACCCCGTAAGGATGAAAGCAAAGTTAACCTCAGCAGGATTTGAACTCAGTCATATATATTAGTCATATATATTAGTCATATATATGAGTCATATATAATAATAATAATTAGTCATATATAATAATAATAATAATGTTTTCTTTATTAACCACAAGGGTTTACATAAAGTAGACATTAAGTACAGTGCAGGACAATACAGGACGGTACAAATGGGCATTTCTGCGTGTAAAAAACAGAGGATGTAATAAAATAAATGTGGTCTTTTAATGGGCTTTCTCCACAAATGTCCCTCGGAAGTCTCCCCCCTATTGGGGAATTTTTCTTTGTTATAATAATAATAATAATTTCTTTATTGGCCACAAGGGCTGACATAAAGAAAAACATCACAGCCGGAACAGGGCGGTACGATGTGGGTTTTGTGCGTGTAAATATTTTTATTATTTATATAAGAAAAGAAAAAAAAAGGACATAGAAACATATATATATATATATATAAACAATAAAATGAAAATTGAAACAATGAAAATATATAATAATAATAATAATTAGTCATATATAATAATAATAATAATAATAATAATAATAATTAGTCATATATAATAATAATGCTTTCTTTATTAACCACAAGGGTTTACATAAAGTAGACATTAAGGACAGTACAGGACAATACAGGACGGTACAAATGGGCATTTCTGCGTGTAAAAAAACAAAAACAGAGGATGTAACAAAAAATAACAATGAAAAATTCCCCAATAGGGGGGAGACTTCCGAGGGAAATTTGTGGAGAAAGCTCATTAAAAGGCCACAGTGACCCTGACCACCAGGGCAAGTGCCCTCTCCCAGTTTTCCACCTTTAATTTACAGACACATACTCAGAGTAGGCCCATTTACTCGGGCCATTCATGCTCCTCTCACCCATCTTTCAACATATATAATAATAATGTTTTCTTTATTAACCACAAGGGTTTACACAAAGTAGACATTAAGGACAGTACAGGACAATACAGGACGGTACAAATGGGCATTTCTGCGTGTAAAAAAACAGAGGATGAAATAAAGTAACAAAGAAAAATTCCCCAATAGGGGGGAGACTTCCGAGGGACATTTGTGGAGAAAGCCCATTTAAAGACCACAGTGACCCTGACCACCAGGACAAGTGCCCTCTCCCAGTTTTCCACCTTTAATTTATTATAATAATAATAATAATAATTAGTTATATATAATAATAATAATATTAACTAGGAATTACCTTCAGCAGAGGATTGTTGCAGGAAACAGTGTTGCAGGGGATACATCATGAATTCTAAGAATGGTGTTGGAAAGTTGAAGAAGGAATGACCCAAAGGAGCTTTGGTCCTTGGCTATGGGCTTGCTCTTTTGGTGAAGTGTCGTTATAACATCTGCCAGAAGAAAAACGTTACAAATAATAATAATAATTGTTTCTACTTTTGGCACAAGGCCAGCAATTATCCCAGTGTATTACTGGTACTTTATTTTATCGACCCCCCGTAAGGATGAAAAGAAAAGTTAACCTCGGCGGGATTTGAACTCAGGTCGTAAAGGGACGTAACTCTATGCTACAAAGCATGGCGTCCGACCCTCTACCGATACTGCCAATCCACCGCCCTTAATAATACTAATACTACTAATACTAATAATAATAATGCTTTCTTTATTAACCACAGGGGTTGACATTAAGTATAACATTAAGGACAGTACAGGACGGTATAGGACAATACAGGATGGTACAGGGCATTACAGGACGGTACAGGGCATTACAGGACGGTACAGGGCAATACAGGACGGTATAGGACAATACAGGACGGTATAGGACAATACAGGACAGTACAGGACATCACAGGACGGTACAGGGCATTACAGGACGGTATAGGACAATACAGGACGGTATAGGACAAAACAGGACAGTACAGGACATCACAGGACAATACAGGACGGTACAGGGCATTACAGGACGGTATAGGACAATACAGGACGGTATAGGACAATACAGGACGGTACAGGACAACACAGGACATCACAGGACGGTATAGGACAATACAGGACGGTACAGGGCAGTACAGGACGGTACAGGACGGTACAGAGCATTACAGGACAATACAGGACGGTACAGGACAGTACAGGACGGTACAGGGCAATACAGCACAACACAGGACAGCACAGGACAATATAGGACAATACAGAACAGCACAGGACAGTACAGGACAGTATAGGACAATACAGAACAGCACAGGACAGTATAGGACAGCACAGGACAATATAGGACAATACAGAACAGCACAGGACAGTACAGGACAATATAGGACAATACAGAACAGCACAGGACAGTACAGGACAATATAGGACAATACAGAACAGCACAGGACAGTACAGGACAATATAGGACAATACAGAACAGCACAGGACAGCACAGGACAATACAGAACAGCACAGGACAGTACAGGACAATATAGGACAATATAGGACAATACAGAACAGCACAGGACAGTACAGGACAATATAGGTACCTATAGGACAATATAGGACAATACAGAACAGCACAGGACAGTACAGGACAATATAGGACAATATAGGACAGTACAGGGCAGCACAGGACAATACAGAACAGCACAGGACAGTACAGGACAATATAGGACAATATAGGACAATACAGAACAGCACAGGACAGTACAATACAGCACAGGACAGGACAGTACAGGACAATATAGGACAATACAGGACAGTACAGGACAATATAGGACAATATAGGACATTACAGAACAGCACAGGACAGGACAGTACAGGACAATATAGGACAATACAGAACAGCACAGGACAGCACAGGACAATACAGAACAGCACAGGACAGTACAGTACAGGACAATATAGGACAATATAGGACAATATAGGACAATACAGAACAGCACAGGACAGTACAGGACAATATAGGTACCTATAGGACAATATAGGACAATACAGAACAGCACAGGACAGTACAGGACAATATAGGACAGTACAGGGCAGCACAGGACAGTACAGGACAATATAGGACAATATAGGACAGTACAGGGCAGCACAGGGCAGCACAGGGCAGCACAGTACAAATGGACATTTCTGTGTGTAAAGAAAAAAAACAAAGGAAATGACAAAAAAAGAAACAAAGGAAAATTCCCCAATAGGGGGGAGAGCCTTCCGAGGGACACTCGTGGAGAAAGCCCATTAAAAAAGCCACGGTGACCCTGACCACCAGGGCAAATGTCCCTTCCCAGTGTGGTAGTGATGGTAGTAGTGGTGGTGATGGTGGTGGTGATGGTGTTGATGATGGTGGCGATTGTGGTGATGGTGGTGATGATGGTGATGATGATGGTGTTGATGATGGTGGCGATTGTGGTGATGGTGGTGATGATGGTGATGATGATGGGGGTGGTGATGGTGGTGGTGGTGATGATGTTGATGATGATGGTGATGGTGATGGTGGTGGTGATGCTGGTGATGATGGTGATGATGGTGGTGGTGGTGGTGATGATGTTGATGGTGATGGTGATGATGGTGGTGATGCTGGTGATGATGGTGATGGTGGTGATGGTGGTGATGATGGCGGTGGTGGTGGTGATATTGATGATGATGGTGGTGATGATGGCGGTGGTGGTGGTGATGTTGATGATGATGGTGATGATGGTGGTGATGATGGCGGTGGTGGTGGTGATGTTGATGGTGATGATGGTGGTGATGGTGGTGATGATGTTGATGATGATGGTGATGTTGATGATGATGGTGGTGGTGGTGATGGTAATGAAGGTGGTGATGGTGGTGATGATGGTGGTGGTGATAGTGGTGGTGGTGATGGTGGTGGTGGGGATGGTGATGGTGGTGGTGGGGATGATGATGATGATGATGATGGTGTGGTAGTGGTGATGGTGATGATGGTGTGGTAGTGGTGATGGTGGTGATGGTTAATTAATGCAACAATGTAATTGCATTAAGTCTGCTTAATTAGATAATGTTTTTAATATCGATTAAATTTTAAAATTAATTTTTATATGACCATCAATTTTCTCTATTTCTGGTTATTAATGTATATATATTTATAATGTATATATATATATAAATATATATACATTGTATATATATATATATTGTATATATATATATATTGTATATATATATATTGTATATATATATATATTGTATATATATATATATTGTATATATATATATATTGTATATATATATATTGTATATATATATATTGTATATATATATATATTGTATATATATATATATTGTATATATATTGTATATATATATATATTGTATATATATATATTGTATATATATATATATTGTATATATATATATTGTATATATATATATATTGTATATATATATATATTGTATATATATATATATTGTATATATATATATATTGTATATATATATATTGTATATATATATATTGTATATATATATATTGTATATATATATATTGTATATATATATATTGTATATATATATATATATTGTATATATATATATATTGTATATATATACATTGTATATATATATATATTGTATATATATATATATATATATATATACATTGTATATATATATACATTGTATATATATATATATATATATACATTGTATATATATATACATTGTATATATATATATATATATATATATATATATATATATATATATATATATATAATAGTAATAGTAATATACGTGAACGGCAAAGCATAAACGAACTAAGGGAGAAATTAGGAATAAGAGGTATCAGATGTTGTTTACTCGAGAGAAGGCTACGTTGGTATGGTCACGTGATGCGCATGAAAGACGACAGCTGTATAAAAAAGTGCAGGGCAATAAAAATAGACGGTAGCCATGGAGTAGGCAGACCCAGAAAAACCTGGGACGACTTGATAAATTCCGACCTCGCACACTTACACCTCTCCAAGACAATGTCACTGGACCGAGACCTTTGGCGGTACTCAGTAATAGAGAAGACCCGCCTTACCTAAGTACAAAGTGAAACCTACTACAGTCAGTAGGCACCTCTAACAAAATACACCCCCGTCCCATTACCCCCACCCCATCCACACCACCCCTTTCAATGTAAAGTTATGTTGGTACCACAACATCCAGTCCTAAACAAATGAGGTCATGTTGTTGTCTGGCATGTTCGTATAGTACTGACCCATGTTTTCATCCTTTTAGTTCCCCCCAGTGTTGGTCTATCCTTTCACCTATGCTACGAGCTGTCTCACCTATGTATGTTGTTGTCATGTTTCTGCAAGTACCCTCTGTATATCTTATGCTATAGACTACGTTTCTAGTTTTACAGTTTATCCGGGGGTTTACCTTACATGATACATTTCCAATTGGTGCAGTGGGTTTTCTTAAAAGGGTAGGTTTTGCTGATCAGGGATTTTATGGTGGTTCCTGGCTTTTCTACCACCTTAATTTTTAAGTGGGTCTTTCTCAGGGCCTTTCTACACTGGTTAGCTAATTTCCCTCCAGGGGTAGCGTCCACAAACATGACACTCTGGTATCTCTGGTTGTCGTACCATGAGGTGGCTTTCCCTATCTTATGTCTAGCCCTATCTAAGCTATTCCATGATTTGCTCCTGTATAATGGGCAAATTCCTTTCATGTCCAGTTCTATGAGGGTCTTATACTTCTCCATGGCTCCTTCGTATACTCTGACTGTCTCTTTGGTTGTAGCCAGAGAACTGCATGCGGTTGATGAAGTGTTGGATGGGTCTTTCCATTTCTCTTGGATCGCACATGCGGGACACATTCTTCATCACTCGTACCAAATCTGCGATCAGAATATTAAACTTAGCACTACTGGACATTGCTGAGTTTTTGAGTATCAGGTATTTGGAGGCCATGGGTTTAGCATAGTGTGAGTGGAGAATTTGGGCTCTCTCATCTATAGTGTTAATCCAGAGTTCTGTGTCTAATACAGGTAGTCTATTGTTAGGGTGTTTGGAAGGGTAGTCGATAGTTACAGTTATACTCTGGTGTATGGAATTAGCTATCTGCTGGATGCTTTCCATCGTGCTACGTTCTAAATCAAACTTGTTAGTGCTCTCTAGTGGGGGTGTTCTTATAACTATATTGATATCGTCTACATAACGAGAGTACATGATGAGGTCTATGGAGCTCTCATTAAGGAGATCTTTAAGTCTCCTTTCCCACCATACCATGAAAAGGTTGGCAACATCACCAGCTATGCTGACGCCGATGGCTGCTCCCTCATTTTGGGTGTAGATCTTCTCGTTGAACTTAAATATGTGGCCCTTTAGGGTAGTTTTGATACTAGCCCCTATTGCATGTGCGACCATTTTTCTTACCTGATCATTGTTTTGGGGGGTCCGTATAGCTTTTGTCCACCCAATCCACCTTCCCATGGGAGTCTTTTTTGCCATTGAGGTTATGGTGGGGGGTCTACCTCATAGGTCTACTAGGGCAGAAACGTCTAAGGTCATGGCTGTCTAGGTAGTCAGTGTCGTAGGTAAGTCTAAGTAGGAGGCGCAGTTCGTCTGTGTCGATGTCGCAGAACTCCACCTCACTCTCAATGATCATCTCCACACATCTTTTCACGGCAAAATCAATGTTAATGGATGAGTACAGTGACACCACATCCATGCTGCCTATTATGCAGTTGGATAGGTTCCTGTTTTTGTTGCACTCACTGATTCTGCTGAGGAGGTCCTCTGTACTGTCCTCTGACTGATGTAAAACTAACGGAAGAATTTATCAATGACCACACAGTAAATATTTATGGGAACACTTTAATCAGTGAACAAGAACAACAAATCCTGCGGCTACCACCAAAATTTGCCATCTACAAAAAGATTAACCCTATGGAGTGCAAAACGGAGCTGGAAAAGTGTTTCACAAAAATACGTTGGAATGCAAAGGTAAACAACAACAACAATAATAACAGTAGTAGTAATATAAACAATAACTCTGGGTATAGAAATAACAGCCATAACCATAACAATGGCAGGAAAGTGAGAAATAGTGATAATGGTAATAATACTAGCGATAGACAGAACAACAACAACCACAATAATAATAATAATAGAAACATTAACCACAGATAGGTAGGTAGGTAGGTAGGTAGGTAGGTAGGTAGGTAGGTATGTTTCTTTTATTTGCCACCAGGGTATCAAAAGTGGGACAAGTACAATGGGGGGAGTTTACATAACAAGGCGTCCTCAATAGGGAGGAGGCAATAACAAGATATAAAAATAAAATAAAATATAACAAAAAATAAAATTTATAACAAAATCCTCAATAGAGAGGAGGCGCCTTGGGGGGGTCGCACACACCCCCGAAAAAAGTGTGCAACCCTTCTCCTCAGGTGCACAGAGAGGGGGTGCTCCCTCGTTCCTTCCTCTTTTCCACCTACAGGCTTATGTAAAGAGAAGGCCCATTCACACGGGCCATTCTCGCCACTTTCACCCATCTTTCATAAAAACGACTGGGGTGCAGCACCTCTCTCTCCATCCTGATCCTTCTTCCGAAATGATATCGGAAGAAACGGACCAGTTGTTGGCCAGAGAGAAAGGTGTCTGACCTCAGTCCTTTAAGACGCGTCCACCATACAACCTCTTTCGCCATGGCTATTACGCACAGAAACACCGCCTCTCCTTCATCTTTGAAGAGGGGAGGCGGCTTGATCGTTACAATAGACTCGGTGGTCAACCGGATCGGTCCCACCCTTGACAGCAGTTGTTCGACATCGCCCCACAGATCGGCAATGCCCGAGCAGTGTACCAATGCGTGTGCAACGGTTTCCTCGTCGCACACGCATCTGGGACAGATCTTTTGCGAGGGGTCACTACCCGGGCGCCCGTGTCTGTAGAGCCTTTCTCGAATGGGCAGAGCCCTTCTGTAGCACTGCCAGGCCAGGAACCTCTGGAAGTTATCCATGGGTCCCGGGCTGAATGTCCTACCGAACAGACTGGCCAGCTTGTCTTCCTCCATGCCTAGGGCTTCTCCGAGGGCGTCGTCGCACCTGCTAACCACCAGCCCTCTATAGAATGACGAGGTGGATTCTCCACTGACAGCCGGGTCCGCCTGCCAGAGAGCCGTGAGCACCTGGGCACACTCGGTGTGCCAGGCGCCCAGTTTTCTCGGTCTTTGCTTGACCCAGGATTGCAGCTCGGTGAGTGAGACGAATCTGGGAATTGCTCGCCTTACAAACGGGGCCCACACCGGTTGACCGGTGAGGAATACCTGGAGGTGCCGTAGCCTTAATGCGTGTTTACGTATCATTAGCCACGGCATCCCCAGCCCTCCTTTCGAAGGGTGTTGACAGCAGATGGATCTCCTCACCATAGGAGCCCGATTCTTCCAAAGGAATTGGAAGAGTGCGCGCTCCATTTTGGCGAGCGTTTCCCTTGGGCAAGGCACAACGGTCAGGCGGTAGTAGATGACAGACGCTATATAAGTGTTCGCCACCTCCGCCCGACGTTTCAGGGACAGTTTGCACTCGGCCCACTTCTGGGTCAGTGCAAACACCCTGTCCGAACCAGACCCCGAGCAACTTCACCGGGCCCTCCGTCCAGCGCCCGACGACGCCATCGGAAGGCATCGATCTGCCCCTCCACGTGCTGAGTTGCAGACCAATCGACTTGTCCCAGTTCAGCTTAGCCCCTGTAAACCTTTCGTATTCCTCCAGTAAGGTGCCGATCGCCCCGATTTCCGAGGCCGTCGACACCATTACTGTTACGTCGTCGGCGTAGGCCGACACCGCTTTCCGCAATCCCGGTTCCAAAGGGATGCCCTGCAACAACTCCAACTTCCGCAGCAGTGGCTCTAGAGTCAACACATACAGAAGGGAGGAGAGAGGGCACCCTTGTCGGATGGACCGCGCAATTTCGAACGGCTCCGAGAGGTAGCCGTTCACCTTGACCCTAGAGCAGATGCGGCTGCTGTGCATGGCATTGATCCAGCCCCTGAAAACGGGTCCGAAGCCTGCCGCCGCTAGCACCGCATCCAGGTAACCATGGTCGATCCTATCAAATGTCTTAGATTGATCCAAGTTGATCAGGGCCCCACCAAAGCCGGGTTCGTTCCCAACCCTCTCTATGATGTATCGCATGAGGTGGAGGTTGTCGTTGATGGACCTGGACGGGATAGCGCATGTCTGCGCATCTCCCACCAGGTTGCCCACGACAAGCGCCAACCTCTTTGCTAGCACCTTGGCCAAAATCTGTAACTCTGTATTTAGCAGAGTTATGGGCCTGAAATTATTTATATTGTCCCCCTTGTTCTCGTCCTTCCTCACTAGCGTGACTACGCCCTTGGTCACAGCACAGGGAATTCTCCCGTTCTGTTGCCAGTTGCAGTAGACCGCCTCGAGGAGATCGGGGAACAAGTCCGGCATAGCTAGATATAGTTCGTATGGAAGACCATCGAGACCCGGGGATTTGCGTTTGCCGCATTGGCTTAGCACGTCCTCTATCTCAGCGGCTGAAATCGGCTCCTCGCAGGACTTCGCCTCCCTGTCCGAGAGACGCGGCAGGCCGTCGAGGTATGGACCGAAGTCCACATCCCCAACCGGCCCCCCGCCCCTTCCGAACAATCCGGCAAAGTGCTTTTGAAAAGCCTCGCACATCTGCTTAGGTTCAAAGATCACCCGTCCATCCTGGTCTCGCAAAGACCGGATAGTGGATCTGCTCCCTCTTTTGGCTTCTGTCACGCGGGCCCAGCTAACAGCTTTGGTCCCCTCGTTTCCCAGAGCACGTATTTTGCTTCGGACGATGCAGCCTTCGTGTTTCGCGTCGAAGAACTGGCCCAGGGCCGTTCTCGACGCTAGCACTCTGGCCACGTCGCCTCTTCTAATTGCCTCTTCTACACTATCTACCAGCTCCCTTTCCTTCCTATTTCTATTTGAGGCTAACTCCTTACTGAATTCTATAGAGACTACTCTAATCTCTCTTTTGAGAGATCCCCCACCACCTGCTGTTGACGATGGCGCCCGTTAACCGCTCCTTAACTAAATTGCTAATCCGGTCCCTGTAAGCCTTACTTGCCGGTAAGGACAAGTTGAGCTTCCAGTAACCGGGTCCCTGTCTATGCGTTCTGTCAAGGTTGACCATGCAGCTCACTAACTTGTGGTCTGAATAGCCAACCATGCTCATTTTTGGACAACTTAATAAGTCCTTATCCTTATTTCTAACTAAGAACCTATCTAGGTACGACCTAGATTATCCACTACGATTTGCCCAAGTCCAGGTTGGCGCAGTCGGAAAATCTAGTCGATATCTATCGGCCAGGTCAAATTGACCGATTAACCCTTTGAGGCTATTACACCCCTCTCTATCGGGACAGACCCCTACGTAGTCCCAGCGTGCATCTAGGATACCATTCCAGTCCCCCACTAATAGCAAGGAGCGGGACGTCCCTAGAAAAGTCTCCAGACGATGGAAGAAGTCCGGCCGCATTGACCCGAAAGGGCCGTAGGCGGCTACCAACCTAAAAGCTCCGCCTTCACCACTGCCAAGGTCCAGAACCACTAGTCGACCCTCCGGGTCCAAATGTACCATCTGTGTTGCGAGACCCAGATGTTTTTGCAGCAGAACGACAACCCCACCCCCACCTCCGGGCTGACAGAGAGATGCGTGCATCTCAAAGTCATCAAAGGTGGGGGCCAGCTGTCGCACGTTGCTGATCCGGGCCTCGCAAATAACCATCACATCTATACGTTGTGACCTGAGGTCATTTAGAAGCATTGCTTGCTTCCAAGTTGAGCCCAGGCCATGCGCATTTAAACAGCCTACTCTTAGCATAGCCATGTTGGTGGTGAAGAGAAAAGGCACTTACCTCTCTGCGTCCCGGGTATCGGGCTGCACAATTTCCATTAGGGTGGGGGATGGGTTGTTGGGTGGGGTGGTGGTTTGTGGAAGTGTAGGAGCATCAGTGTGTTGTGTGGTTGGGGTGTTTGGAGTTGTGTGGGTGTTTGGGGAGGAGGTGGGGTTGTTTTTTAGGAGGACGCGGTTAATGGGCCCGACGCAGGGGGGACCCACGTCCTCTTTAAAGTTGTTTTTTAAAGTTTTATAAGTGTCCTGTGGGGCCTTAATCATTTTGAGGTGGGGGAAATCCCCTGCCTGGGTGAAGTTAGGCCCTTGTGTTTTTATTAGATTGTTGTTGTACACAATGTTTAACAGTTTTTTGTTTCTTGTGTTTATGTATGTGTATGCATGTTTTTGTTTTTGTGTGGTGTTTTTTGTTTGCTGTTGTTGTGAGCTCTTTTGTGTTGGTGTCAGTGTTATGTTTTGGGGAGGGGTTGTTTTCATTTGTGTGTCTGAGGTGTGTTTTCTTTTTTTTCTTTTGATTGTGTGGAAGTGCTCCTCCTCGTCTGACGACGAACTAGGGTCATCTTCCGCGTTGGAGGGGAGGGGTATATTTTCGGGTTGTGTTTGCGGTGCGGGTGTTTTGGAAATTGTTTTTTTTTTAGTGGGGGGGATGGGTTGGACATTGTTTTGTTTTGGTTTGAGCTGTGGTGGTTGTTTTTGTAGTGGTAGTTGTGGTGATTGTGTTGGTTGTGCAGTTGTTGGTGGTGTAGGCAGGATTGGGGTTTTCTTATTAAGTTGGGGACAGACAGCCCTCAGGTGACCTCTGGTTCCGCAGAGGTAACACGAGGGCTGCCTACCCCCAACGGTAATGTTGATGAAAGTTTGATCATCCAGTATGACGCGTTCAGGGATCTGGGCGATCCTTTCGGGCCTCATTTGAACTACAAGTTCGAGGCTCGTTCCACTGAACGTGTCACCCGATGCCTTTCCCATGGACACCAGCATGTCATCCTCCAGGTCCAGGAAACCTGTCAAAACCCACCATATGTCCATAATCGGCAGGATGGTGTGAATTTTTATTTTTTGTGTTCTTCTACCCATGTACGTAGGGTAGAAGGTGTATGCGGTGGATGTGATTGGTTTGATGGACAGTTTCACTGCTGTGTCCCTGTCCTTCATGAGAATGGATAGACTCCCGTAGAGTCTATCCTTCTGAATGAAGGTGATGTCCTTCATGACGTCTTTTAAAACCAGCTCTATCTCGCTCTGTGATGGTTGAGCTGGTTTTTTACTTTTATTCGAGATTGTCCTAAACATGACCGTGTTTAGGAGTCTCTGGCTTTTTAGTTCCGGGGGGGAATGGATTGTGAATGAACCATTTTCCCCGTACACTATATATTTTTTCGCATCTGCCAGTAGCTCCTTCGCTTTGGTTATATCTACTGGCAGATAGTCGAGGGTTTTCCTTGTCGTCTCGGCGAAGGAGAAATTTTGTTTGTTTGTGTTGTTGTTGTCGTTGGTGGTGTTGTTGTTGTTGTCACAGTTATTGGTCTTGTTGTTGTTGTTGTTATTGTTATTGGTGTTGTTTTCGTCCGTCGCATTGTTGTTGTTGCTGTTGCTGGTGCCGCTGGTTCTTTGGGTTGTTGCCATGGCAACGTCAAGTTGTCGGTTAACAGATGGAGAAATTCCTTCCTCTGGCTGACCTTTCTTCTTGACCTCTGCTACTGTGACAGTGGCAGGGGGAAGCTGTAAGTTTATCTTCCCCTTTCCTCCTTCGAATTTTGGTGAAGAAGCTTCAGCCATTTTAAAAAATGTTAACTTTTCAACAAGAAAAAACTTTTTTTGTTTAACTATTTCGCCTAAAGGTGTAGAATATTTTGAGAGACTGACCAGATCAAAGTTTGACCTGGCTGTCCCTCTACAAAATGGTACAAAAATGAAAGTTTACAGTTCACAATTTCCGGATAAATTTAAACGAAACTTACCGAGCGAGCTCAGCACATGTGTCCATCGTAAAGAGAAGATATGACTCCATAGATAGATAGTTAGACAGACAAACAGACAGATGCCTATATACATTAGTAGATAGATAGATTTCTTTATTAGCCACAAGGGCGCAACAAGAAAGGGGACAATACAAAGACATGCCGGGGATTTTACTAGATAGATAGTTAGACAGACAGACAGACAGATGCTTATATACATTAGTAGATAGATAGTTAGACAGACAGACAGACAGATGCCTATATACATTAGTAGATAGATAGTTAGACAGACAAACAGACAGATGCCTATATACATTAGTTGATAGATAGTTAGACAGACAGACAGATGCCTATATACATTAGCAGATAGATAGTTAGACAGACAGACAGATGCCTATGTACATTAGTAGATAGATAGTTAGACAGACAGACAGATGACTATGTACATTAATAGATAGATAGTTAGACAGACAGACAGACAGATGCCTATATACATTAGTTGATAGATAGTTAGACAGACAGACAGATGCCTATATACATTAGCAGATAGATAGTTAGACAGACAGACAGATGCCTATATACATTAGTAGATAGATAGTTAGACAGACAGACAGATGCCTATGTACATTAGTAGATAGATAGTTAGACAGACAGACAGATGCCTATGTACATTAGTAGATAGATAGTTAGACAGACAGACAGATGCCTATATACATTAGTAGATAGATAGTTAGACAGACAGACAGATGCCTGTATACATTAGTAGATAGTTAGTTAGACAGACAGACAGATGCCTATATACATTAGTTGATAGATAGTTAGACAGACAGACAGATGCCTATATACATTAGTAGATAGATAGTTAGACAGACAGACAGATGCCTATATACATTAGTTGATAGATAGTTAGACAGACAGACAGATGCCTATATACATTAGTAGATAGATAGATAAATGCCGAGAGTTATGGATGAATGTGAAGCAGTTTTTCCGCGACCTTTTCTTCTCCATTCTATTCAACCAGCATGTATGTCGGCCATTGTCCTTTGACAAATTTGGGAACTGATTGCTTCAAGAATCAATGAAACTATTCCACATAATTTGTCGTTTAGTCTGTCAATAACTTGGTATTTACAATCTGCAAAGTTAACTATCTTTATGGTTATTGAGCGTGATGCATGGCTTTGACATTTTTTATTAGTTATTTCCATCTAAATTGTGTTTTCTTCGGTCAATCAGTTAATATTTATTGTCTGTTCATGAAACACTCTTTATGGTTATTCAATGTGACGTAAGGACTCAATTTTTTTAGTTTGGTTCTAATTTCTCTTTACTCGGTCACCCAGTCTGTATTT
Source organism: Eledone cirrhosa (assembly GCA_964016885.1). Lineage (NCBI taxonomy): Eukaryota > Metazoa > Mollusca > Cephalopoda > Octopoda > Eledonidae > Eledone > Eledone cirrhosa. Next base: position 21,429,716 of record OZ024765.1, read on the forward strand.
ACAGTCTCTGTCAATACTGTGTTGTGTGTTCTAGTAATCAAGCTGAGGCCATGCTGGAACATTGCCTACTCTGTTATGTGTTCTGGTTATCAGGCTGAAGCCATGCTGGGGCGCCGAGTACTCTATTAGGTGTTCTAGTTTTCAGGCTGTGGCCATGCTGGGTCACAGACTACTCTATTATATGTTCCATATAGCGCGCTTCATCAGACACTGGATTAGTTCCTTTTATTTTCCTGAGAAGAAGAGATCTTAGTCTCAAAATATCAGGACATATAATTAAATTAAAATAAAACCACTCCTTGTTTCATCAGACTTGTTTATCCATTCATTTCCCATTGTTGTGGCTTTCAAACTTCGAATTCTATATAATATATATTTACACACACACACACATATATATATATATATATATATACATATACATATATATATATATATACATATATATATTTATTAAAATATATATATACATATATATATATACATATATATATATGTATATATATATTTATTAAAATATATATATACATATATATATATATATACATATATATATATATATACATATATATATATATATACATATATATATTTATTAAAATATATATTTACACACACACACATATATATATATACATATATATATACATATATATATTTATTAAAATAACAGATTTTAGTCTTCAAATTTATTATTATTACTATACATATATATATATATATATGTATATATATATATATATATATATATATATATATATATATATATATATATATATATATATATATGCTAGCGTGGAAGAATGGACGTAAAACGACGATGATGATGATATATATATATATATATGTATCATCATCATGACCATCATCGTCGTTTTACGTCCATTCTTCCACGCTAGCATGGGTTAGAGGGGTTGTCCTGTTGTGGGCAGTGTCAGCTGACCTTGTCTTGCTCATACAGGAACTGATTCTGGCTTGATTTCTACAGCTGGATCATCATCATCATCATCATCACCGTTTTACGTCCATTCTTCCACGCTAGCATGGGTTAGACGGGTTGTCCTGTTGTGGGCAGTGTCTGGTCGGCTGACCATGCCTTGCTCATACAGGAACTGATCTGGCTTGATTTCTACAGCTGGATGCCCTTCCTAACACCAACCTCATTTACAGTGAGTGCTGGGTGCTTTTTCGTGGCGCCTACACGTCCACTTTACAGTGTGGGCTGGGTGCTTTTTTGCCGTGGCACCTCCACGACCACCTTGCGGTGGGGGGGGGGGGGGGGGGCATATCGTTTATATGCTTCAGCATGTACCCATGGGAGGTCGGGTACCCTGTATTACTGCGTGACGCCAGAAGTCACGGTCGTGTGTCATTGACTTTGAGAGGTGTAGTTGGGTAAGGTCGGCTTTTATCACCTCATCCCAAGTCATCTTGGGTCTCCCCACTCCGCGGTTTCCATCAACTTCTAGTGCTCTGCACCTTTTTATGCAGCTGTCATCCTTCATACGCATCACATGTCCATACCAGCGTAACCGCCTCTCCTGCACGCAGCATTTGATTCCTCTTATGCTCAGTCTCTCTCTCAATTCATTTATGCTTTGTCGTTCACGTATATTACTGTTACACATCCATCGGAGCATGCAGGCTTCGTTTCTCTCTAATCTACGTAAGTCTTCCACCTTCAGCGCCCAGGTCTCACTACCATGCAACATCGCTGTTCGGATACACGCATCATACAGTCTGCCTTTCATTCTGAGGGAGAAGCCTTTTGCAGCTAGCAGTGGTAGTAGTTCCCTAAACTTCTTCCATCCCGTTCTTACCCTAGTTATTGTACTTTCTGAGCACCCACCTCCGTTGCTAATTCGGTCACCTAGGTAGCAGAAGCTGTCTACTGTTTCTACAGGGCCCTCCCAGAGATTGGTGGTACTTGTTTCCTGTGGCTGTTTGCTTGCTGTTTCAGCACAGCTGCTGCATGTGAATCCTACATTCTTAATTAAGCTTCCTGAGATCCCGCTACATCTCTTGTGTACCCATTGTTTGCATTTGGGGCAAAGAATGGAGTTCCTACCTACACCTTTCCTACATACTGAGCAAGGCCATTTCCCTGAGGGGATCTGGGTTCTGTTTTCTCGTCTACTTATAAGGACCTTAGTCTTTGTCATGTTGACTTTGAGGCCCTTTCTCTCTAGTCCCTGCTTCCAGGTTTGGAATTTATTCTCTAGTTCTACCATAGATTCAGCTATGAGTGCGAGGTCATCAGCATACAGGAGTTCCCATGGGCATCCGGTCTTAAACTCCTCCGTTATTGCCTGCAGGACTATGATGAACAGGAGAGAGCTAAGAACAGAGCCCTGGTGGACCCCAACCTGTACGCTAAATTCCTCGCTATACTCATTGCCAATCCTAACTTTGCTGACTGCTCCCCTATACATGGCTTCCTGGATGCCCTTCCTAACACCAACCTCATTTACAGTGAGTGCTGGGTTCTTTTTTGCCGTGGCACCTCCACATCCACTTTACAGTGGGAGGGTGTGGGGGCATATTGTCTATATGCTTCAGCTTCAGCTTGTTCCCATGGGGGGGGTCGGATCTTCTGTATTATTGCGTGACGCCAGAGGTCACAGCCTTTGAGAAGTGTAATTGGGTAAGGTCGGCTTTTATCACCTCATCCCAGGTCTTTTTGGGTCTCCCCGTCATCGTCACCGTCACCGTCATCATTTTACGTCCTCTTTTTCCCTGCCTGTAAGGGTGGGATGGGAACTGATTCTGGCTTGATTTCTACAGCTGGATGCCCTTCCTAACACCAACCTCATTTACAGTGAGTGCTGGGTGCTTTTTTGCCGTGGCACCTCCACGACCACTTTGCAGTGGAATGATAGGGACCCCAGTCCCTATCACCTCATTTCTACAGCTGAGTAAACTGGAGCAATGTGAAATAAAGTGTCTTGCTCAAGGAAACAACACATCACCTGGTCTGAGAATTGAACTCACAACCTTTTGATTGCAAGGCCAATGCTCTAACTACTAAGCCATGTGCCTCCATATATATATATATATTCCCAGGGTGATTCAGTGGGGCTGTTGGGTATCTGTTCATTTACAGTAAAGAGGCTGACATGATATCTACGACATTCTCAAACATAGATAACAACATAAGATTCGTCATAGAAGACCCCGACCCTGATAAAAATGGTTCCTCATCTCTGCTGGACTTCCAGCTTAGAATAACAGAAGGTGGTAATATATACAGCAAATTCTATCAGAAAAACTCCAGCAGGGGCTTGTTTCATCATTTCATTTTACGTCCACTTTTCCCTGCTAGCAAGGGTGGGACGGGAACTGATTCTGGCTTGATTTCTACAGCTGGATGCCCTTCCTAACACCAACCTCATTTACAGTGAGTGCTGGGTGCTTTTTTGCCGTGGCACCTCCACGACCACTTTGCAGTGGAATGATAGGGACCGCAGTCCCTATCATCTCATTTCTACAGCTGAGTAAACTGGAGCAATGTGAAATAAAGTGTCTTGCTCAAGGAAACAACACATCACCCGGTCTGAGAATTGAACTCACAACCTTTCGATTGCAAGGCCAATGCTCTAACCACTAAGCCATGTGCCTCCATGTTTGTGCATTATAAGTCAGCCCTTCTCCTTTGTGCTAAAACCAGATACATAACAAATGAAGCTGCCACAGACATAAGATCTCCTCTAACATCAGCGCCATAAAATGTCCACCTACTTTAGCGAAGACATAACCACATGCTGACGACAATCATGATGATATATGTTTAAAATGGTCGCTCAGACAAGGACAGATTTTAATTAGACTCTTAACGAGTTCCATTATATTTTTTATTTTAATTTTAATTTTTTTTTCACTTTTGCGTTGAATATATATTTTTTTTTAAATTAATTACTTTATATTTTTTTATTTTCTTTTTGTGTGTAACATAATGTGTCTGGTGGTGGTATTGGTGGTGATGTTGGTGGTGGTGTTGATGGTAGTGGTGGTGGTGTTGGTGGTGTTGTTGGTGGTGTTGATGGTAGTGGTGGTGGTGTTGGTGGTGGTGGTGGTGTTGTTGGTGGTGTTGATGCTGGTGTGGTGGTGGTGGTGTTGGTGGTGGTGGTGGCGGTGGTGGTGGTGTTGGTGGTAGTGTTGGTGGTGGTGGTGGTATTGGTGGTGGTGGTGGTATTGGTGGTGGTGGTGGTATTGGTGGTGATGTTGGTGGTGGTGTTGATGGTAGTGGTGGTGGTGTTGGTGGTGGTGTTGTTGTTGGTGGTGGTGTTGGTGGGGGTGATGGTGTTGTTGGTGGTGGTATTGGTGGTGATGTTGGTGGTGGTGTTGGTGGTGGTGGTGGTGGTGTTGGTGGTGTTGGTGGTAGTTTTGTTATGGTGGTGGTGTTGTTGGTGGTGGTGGTGTTGGTGGTGGTGGTGTTGGTGGTGGTGGTGTTGGTGGTGGTGTTGGTCGCAGTGGTGTTATGGTGGTGGTGCTGTTGTTGGTGGTGTTGGTGGTAGTGTTGTTATGGTAGTAGTGTTGGTGGTGGTAGTGTTGGTGGTGGTGGTGGTGTTGGTGTTGGTGGTGGTTGTGGTGGTGGTGTTGGTGGTGTTGGTGGTAGTGTTGTTATGGTGGTAGTGGTGTTGGTGGTGTTGGTGGTGGTGGTGTTGGTGTTGGTGGTGGTGTTGGTGGTGGTGGTGTTGGTGGTGGTGGTGGTGATGTTGGTGGTAGTGTTGTTATGGTGGTAGTGATGGAGGTAGTGGTGGTGGTGTTGTTGTTGTTGCCAGTGGTATTGTTGTTGTCATTGTTGTTGTTGTTGTTGTTGTTATTGATGTTGCAGTAATTATTAGTTGTGTAGTTTAACATAATTGATAATTAGGATTTCAATGAGTCAGATATCTTTCTCTATTTGCCACAGGGGCGTACAAAAATGAGACATTACAAGACGGCAGGGGGTTTTACATAAAAATAACTTTAACATTAATAAATAACAATAAACTATATATAATAAAATAACAATTGAAATCCCCAATAGGTGGGGGGACGTTACTGCAGAGTTGCTTTACACCCCGTGGATAGAACAACCCTCAACACCAGGAACACGTTTTGTTGGTGTTCCAGTCTTCCCTCTGTTTATCTTCCTCAACCTACAGGTTTATATACAGAGAAGGCCCATTCACTCGGGCCATTTTTGCCACATTCACCCACCTTTCAGTGAATTTACTGGGGTGTAGCACCTCTCTCTCCACTCTCACCTTCCTTCTGGAGTGATACTTAAAGAAGGGGATAAGTTGTTGTCTGGAGAGAAAGGTGTTTGCCCTCACTCATTTTAACCTCGTCCACCATATTACCTCTTTCGCCATAGCCACCAGACAGAGGAAAACCACCTCTCCTTCATTCTTAAATGAAGGTGGCGGGGTGATCCTCATGATGGACTCGGCTGACAACTGGATGCGTCCCACATGTGACAGTAGCTGTTCGACATAATTCCACAGGTCGGTCAACCCTGGGCACTGAACAATTGCGTGCCGAGCGGTTTCGATGTCCTGCTCGTATCTTGGACAGGTCCTTTTGGCAGGATCTCTGCCAGGGCGTCCGAGCCTGTAGATTTTGTCTTGAACTGGTAGAGCTCCTTGGTAGCACTGCCAGGCCAGAGACTTCTGGAAGTTATCCATAGGACCTGGATGGAAAGTCCTCCCGAACAGACTGGTCAGTTTGTCCTCCTCGAATCCTAGAGTTTCCCCGAGAACGTCGTCGCACTTATCCTCCACTAATCCCCTATAGAATGTCAAAGTAGAGTCTCCGCTGATTGCCGTTCCGCTTGGTAGAGGGCTGTGAGTGCCTGTAGGCACTCGAGGTGCCAGGCGCCCATTTTCGGTCTTCGCTTGGCCCAGGACTGCAGCTCTGTTAGTGAGACGAGTTGTGGAAGAGCTTGTCTCACAAACAACAACCACACCGGTTCACTGGTCAGGAATACCTGGAGATGGCATAGCCTCAGTGCATGTTTGCGCATCATCAGCCACGGCATGCCCAGCCCTCTGTTAGAAGGGTGTTAACAGCAGATGGATCTCCTCACCAATGGAGCCTGTTTCTTCCAGAGGAACTTGAAGAGTAGGCGTTCCATTTTGTTAAGGTACTCGCGGGGGCAAGGCACAACTGTCAAGCGGTAGTAGATGATGGATGCTATGTAAGTGTTCGCCACCTCTGCTCGACCTTTCAAGGAGAGTTTGCACTCAGCCCACTTCTGGGTGAGTGCAAACACCTTCGCCGTGGCCTCATACCAGTTCTTGTCCACCTGGAGGTCTGGACCGAACCAGACCCCGAGCAATTTCCCCTGTCCTTTCGTCCAGCATCCAACGGCACTGTCGGAAGGCATGGGTTTGCCTCTCCATGTGCCGAGTTGCAAACCGACACACTTGTTTGGGTTTAGTCTTGCTCCTCTCACCGTTTCGTATTCCTGTAATAGGTTGCCGTTTACCCTGATGTCCGAGGTTTTCGACACCATTACGGTTGTGTCGTCAGCATAAGCTGACGCTGCTTTCCGCAGTCCTGGTTCGATCGGGATGCCCTGCAACAGCTCCAATTTCCGCAGTAACGGCTCGAGAGTCAGTACATACAGAATGGAGGAGAGAGGGCATCCCTGACGGATGGAACGCATAATTTGGAATGGCTCTGATAGGTAGCCATTCACCTTGACTGTCGAGCAGATGCTGGTGTGCATGGCAGCAATCCAGCCTCTGAAGACGGGACCGAAGCCGGCCACTTTGAGAACTGCTTCCAAGTATTGATGGTCGACCCTATCAAATGCCTTAGACTGATCTAAATTGATCAGAGCCCCACCAAAGCCAGGATAGACCCTACCCTCTCCATCATGTATCGAATGAGGTGGAGGTTGTCGTGTATGGACCTGGTCGGGATTGCACACATTTGGGCTTCCCCTACCAGGTTCTCGACAACAAGTGCCAGCCTTGCTGCTAACACCTTGGCCAAAATCTTTAACTCTGTGTTGAGCAGAGTTATGGGCCTGAAATTGCTTATCTCATCCCCCTTGTTCTCATCTTTCCTGATCAGCGTTACTACGTCTCTGCCTACAGAACTGGGAATCCTCTCGTTCTGCTGCCAGTTGCAGTAAACCGCTTCAAGGATGCCAGAGAACAAGTCTGACATGCCTATGTAAAACTCATAGGGTAGACCATCTAAACCGGGTGATTTGCGTTTCCCTCAGCGGCCTAGGGCATCTTCTATTTCGCCCGCTGTGATCGGCCTTTCGCAGCTCTCCGCATCCGTGCTCGAGAGTTGCAGAACGCCGTCGAGGTAGGAGCTGAAGTCCATCACCTCGCTCGATGTACCGCTTTGCCCAAACAGTTGTGCAAAATGCTGCTGGAAGGCTGCACACATCTGCTTGGATTCAAGTATAATGCGTCCATCTTTGTCTTGCAAAGACCGAATTGTGGATTTTTTGCCACTTTTCGCCTCTGCCACTTGGGCCCAGCTAACAGCTTTGGCTCCCTCGTTTCTTAGAGCACTTGTTCTACTTCTGACAATACAACCTTCGTGTTTCACGTTGAAGAACTGGTCTAGTGCCGTTCTCGCCACTAGCACATCAGCTGTACTGCCATTCCTAAGTGCCTCTTCTATTTTAGCTACCAGTTCCTTTTCAGTTTTGTTTTTTTCTAAAGCTACTTCCTTGCTAAATGCTGTTGATTCTATTCTAATTGTTCTCTTGAGAGAGCTCCACCACCTGTTGTTGACGATCGCCCCCGTCAACTGGCACTGAACTAAGGTGCTAATCCGTTTACTGTAGGCCTTACGCGCCGGGAGCAACATGTTTAGTTTCCAGTATCCGGGTCCCTGTCTATGTGTTCTATTAAGGTTGACTACGCAGGTGACTAATTTGTGGTCTGAATAGGCAACCATGTGCATTTGTGGACAGCTTAATGTTTCCTTATCATTGTCTAATTAAAAATCTAAATACGATCTAGAAGACCCAGTCCGGTTGCTCCACGTCCAGAGTGGTGCACTTGGGAAGTCTAGTCGATATCTATCAGCCAGTTGGAATTGGCTGTTGAGATTTTTGAGGCTATTACACCTCCCTCTATTATCACAAGCTCCTACATAGTCCCTTCCAGTCCCCCGCTATCACTAAGGAGTGAGACGTTCCCAGGAATGGCTCCAGATGCGTAAAGAACTCTGGTCGCGATGTCTCAGTCAGGGCATATACGGCCACTGTCCGAAAACTCCACCTTCACTACCATTCACGTCCAGGACCACCAGGCTGCCCTCTGGGTCCAAGTGAATCGTCTGTATTTTGAGATCCAAGTTTTTTCGAAACAGAACAGCAACTTCCCCTCCACCTCCTGGCTGACAGAGAGATGCGTAGATCTCAAAGTCATCGAACATGGGGGTTAGCTGCTGCTTGTCGTGAATTCTGGACTCGGTGATGGCTATCACATCTATACAATGTGACCTGAGATCATTTAAAAGCTGGCCCTGTTTCCAGGACATGCCCAGGCCCACGTACATTCAAACATCCAGCTTGAATAGTCGCTATGTTGGTGAAGAAGAGTTAAGGAGAGAAAAGGCAGGAACACTTACCTTTTCGTTTCCTGGAGGTCGGGTTGTTCGATCTCCATGTCCAGATTGGTGGTGTTTGGGGAGGGAGGGAATCCTTTTAGCAGGACATGGTTAAGGGGCTTTTGGCAAGGGGGGCCCACATCATGTGGGAAGTTCTCTTTTAAAGTTTCATACTGTAGGGTTGTTACCCTGATAAGTTTGAGGATTGGGGGTGGGTCGTTGGTGGGGAAAGTTTTCCCTTACGTTTGTATTGTGGGGTCCTTTCGGACAGTTTCCACCAGTTCTTTGTTTCTTGTTTTTATGTATGTGTAGTGTGTTTTGTTTTTTATGTGTACTGTTTCTGTTTGTAGTTTTCTTTTTGTGGTTGGGGTTTGTGATTGTGGTGGTGTGGGTGTTTGTTTTGTTGGTGAAGTGTTTGGTTGTGTTGGTGGTGATTGTGTTGTTGGTGTGTTTGTCGTTTGTGGCGGTGGGGTTGGGTGTGTGCATGTTTTCTGCAGATGTTTTTGTGTCTTTCTTGTTTTTTGGATTTTTGGGGTTCCTCTTCATTCTCACTTGGAGATGTAGAGGTTCCCGTATCTGAGACTTCTGAATCAGGGGTAGATGGGAGGGGTATGTTGTGTGGTGGAGTGTTTGTGGAAGTATTTGACAGGGGAGGGGGAGAGGCAATGGAGGGTTTTTCAGTGGGATGTTGTGTGTGGGGTTGTCTCTGGTCTGTGGTGGGGTGGGAGTGGATGTTGCAGCTGTTTGTGTTGTGTTTGGTTTGGAGTATTGATGTTGGGGTTTTGGTGTTGGTAATAACACCTTGTTTGTCCTCGGTTTGTTTAAGAGAGGGCAAAAGGCCTTTAAGTGTGTGGTTTTCCCACACTAATGGCACTGAGATCTTTTCCCCTCCACTAAAATGGAGATCACATCTTCCTCAAGGACGATCCTGTCCGGTAGTTTTTCAACTCTCTCTGGTCTCATTTGTACCAGAACCTCGATGCAGGTTCCAAACCAGTTATGCCGGTCTGTCCTGTCTACAGATAGGAGGGTGTCCTCATCCTTCTTCAGGATGCAGCGTAGAATACACCAAATGTTGACCTCTGCTGGGATCCTGGTTATTTTTATTTTATAGGACACACACAGAGACGCACTGGCAGACTCCCACAGGAACACGCACACAGACACACACATACACACACACAGAGACACTGGCAGACTCCCACAGGAACACGCACACAGACACACACACACACAGAGACACTGGCAGACTACCACAGGAACACACACACAGACACACACATACACACACACAGACACTGGCAGACTCCCACAGGAACACGCACACAGACACACACACACACACACACAGAGACACTGGCAGACTCCCACAGGAACACACACACAGACACACACACACACACACACAGAGACACTGGCAGACTACCACAGGAACACGCACACAGACACACACATACACACACACAGAGACACTGGCAGACTACCACAGGAACACGCACACAGACACACACATACACACACACAGAGACACTGGCAGACTCCCACAGGAACACGCACACAGACACACACACACACACACACAGAGACACTGGCAGACTCCCACAGGAACACACACACAGACACACACACACACAGAGACACTGGCAGACTCCCACAGGAACACGCACACAGACACACACACACACACACACAGAGACACTGGCAGACTCCCACAGGAACACGCACACAGACACACACATACACACACACAGACACTGGCAGACTCCCACAGGAACACGCACACAGACACACACATACACACACACAGACACTGGCAGACTCCCACAGGAACACGCACACAGACACACACATACACACACACAGAGACACTGGCAGACTCCCACAGGAACACGCACACAGACACACACATACACACACACAGAGACACTGGCAGACTCCCACAGGAACACGCACACAGACACACACATACACACACACAGACACTGGCAGACTCCCACAGGAACACGCACACAGACACACACATACACACACACAGACACTGGCAGACTCCCACAGGAACACGCACACAGACACACACATACACACACACAGAGACACTGGCAGACTCCCACAGGAACACGCACACAGACACACACATACACACACACAGAGACACTGGCAGACTCCCACAGGAACACGCACACAGACACACACATACACACACACAGACACTGGCAGACTCCCACAGGAACACGCACACAGACACACACATACACACACACAGAGACACTGGCAGACTCCCACAGGAACACGCACACAGACACACACATACACACACACAGACACTGGCAGACTCCCACAGGAACACGCACACAGACACACACATACACACACACAGAGACACTGGCAGACTCCCACAGGAACACGCACACAGACACACACATACACACACACAGAGACACTGGCAGACTCCCACAGGAACACGCACACAGACACACACATACACACACACAGAGACACTGGCAGACTCCCACAGGAACACGCACACAGACACACACATACACACACACAGACACTGGCAGACTCCCACAGGAACACGCACACAGACACACACATACACACACACAGAGACACTGGCAGACTCCCACAGGAACACGCACACAGACACACACATACACACACACAGAGACACTGGCAGACTCCCACAGGAACACGCACACAGACACACACATACACACACACAGAGACACTGGCAGACTCCCACAGGAACACGCACACAGACACACACATACACACACACAGAGACACTGGCAGACTCCCACAGGAACACGCACACAGACACACACATACACACACACAGACACTGGCAGACTCCCACAGGAACACGCACACAGACACACACATACACACACACAGAGACACTGGCAGACTCCCACAGGAACACGCACACAGACACACACATACACACACACAGACACTGGCAGACTCCCACAGGAACACGCACACAGACACACACACACACAGACACTGGCAGACTCCCACAGGAACACGCACACAGACACACACATACACACACACAGACACTGGCAGACTCCCACAGGAACACGCACACAGACACACACATACACACACACAGACACTGGCAGACTCCCACAGGAACACGCACACAGACACACACACACACAGAGACACTGGCAGACTCCCACAGGAACACGCACACAGACACACACATACACACACACAGAGACACTGGCAGACTCCCACAGGAACACGCACACAGACACACACATACACACACATACACACACACAGAGACACTGGCAGACTCCCACAGGAACACGCACACAGACACACACATACACACACATACACACACACAGAGACACTGGCAGACTACCACAGGAACACGCACACATACACACACATACACACACACAGAGACACTGGCAGACTACCACAGGAACACGCACACAGACACACACATACACACACACAGAGACACTGGCAGACTCCCACAGGAACACGCACACAGACACACACATACATACACACAGAGACACTGGCAGACTCCCACAGGAACACGCACACAGACACACACATACACACACACAGACACTGGCAGACTCCCACAGGAACACGCACACAGACACACACATACACACACATACATACACACAGAGACACTGGCAGACTCCCACAGGAACACGCACACAGACACACACATACATACACACAGAGACACTGGCAGACTCCCACAGGAACACGCACACAGACACACACATACACACACACAGACACTGGCAGACTCCCACAGGAACACGCACACAGACACACACATACACACACACAGAGACACTGGCAGACTCCCACACACACAGACACACAGACACACACATACACACACACAGAGACACTGGCAGACTCCCACAGGAACACGCACACAGACACACACATACACACACATACATACACACAGAGACACTGGCAGACTCCCACACACACAGACACACAGACACACACATACACACACACAGAGACACTGGCAGACTCCCACAGGAACACGCACACAGACACACACATACACACACATACATACACACAGAGACACTGGCAGACTCCCACACACACAGACACACAGACACACACATACACACACACAGAGACACTGGCAGACTCCCACAGGAACACGCACACAGACACACACATACACACACACAGAGACACTGGCAGACTCCCACAGGAACACGCACACAGACACACACATACACACACACAGAGACGCACTGGCAGACTCCCACAGGAACACGCACACAGACACACACATACACACACACAGAGACACTGGCAGACTCCCACAGGAACACGCACACAGACACACACATACACACACACAGAGACACTGGCAGACTCCCACAGGAACACGCACACAGACACACACATACACACACACAGAGACACTGGCAGACTCCCACAGGAACACGCACACAGACACACACATACACACACACAGAGACACTGGCAGACTCCCACAGGAACACGCACACAGACACACACATACACACACACAGAGACACTGGCAGACTCCCACAGGAACACGCACACAGACACACACATACACACACACAGAGACACTGGCAGACTCCCACAGGAACACGCACACAGACACACACATACACACACACAGAGACACTGGCAGACTCCCACAGGAACACGCACACAGACACACACATACACACACACAGAGACACTGGCAGACTCCCACAGGAACACGCACACAGACACACACATACACACACACAGAGACACTGGCAGACTCCCACAGGAACACGCACACAGACACACACATACACACACACAGAGACACTGGCAGACTCCCACAGGAACACGCACACAGACACACACATACACACACACAGAGACACTGGCAGACTCCCACAGGAACACGCACACAGACACACACATACACACACACAGAGACACTGGCAGACTCCCACAGGAACACGCACACAGACACACACATACACACACACAGAGACACTGGCAGACTCCCACAGGAACACGCACACAGACACACACATACACACACACAGAGACACTGGCAGACTCCCACAGGAACACGCACACAGACACACACATACACACACACAGAGACACTGGCAGACTCCCACAGGAACACGCACACAGACACACACATACACACACACAGAGACACTGGCAGACTCCCACAGGAACACGCACACAGACACACACATACACACACACAGAGACACTGGCAGACTCCCACAGGAACACGCACACAGACACACACATACACACACACAGAGACACTGGCAGACTCCCACAGGAACACGCACACAGACACACACATACACACACACAGAGACACTGGCAGACTCCCACAGGAACACGCACACAGACACACACATACACACACACAGAGACACTGGCAGACTCCCACAGGAACACGCACACAGACACACACATACACACACACAGAGACACTGGCAGACTCCCACAGGAACACGCACACAGACACACACACACACACAGAGACACTGGCAGACTCCCACAAGAACACGCACACAGACACACACATACACACACACAGAGACACACACACAGAGACACTGGCAGACTCCCACAGGAACACGCACACAGACACACACACACACAGAGACACTGGCAGACTCCCACAGGAACACGCACACAGACACACACATACACACACACAGAGACACTGGCAGACTCCCACAGGAACACGCACACAGACACACACATACACACACACAGAGACACTGGCAGACTCCCACAGGAACACGCACACAGACACACACATACACACACACAGAGACACTGGCAGACTCCCACAGGAACACGCACACAGACACACACATACACACACACAGAGACACTGGCAGACTCCCACAGGAACACGCACACAGACACACACATACACACACACAGAGACACTGGCAGACTCCCACAGGAACACGCACACAGACACACACATACACACACACAGAGACACACACACAGAGACACTGGCAGACTCCCACAGGAACACGCACACAGACACACACATACACACACACAGAGACACTGGCAGACTCCCACAGGAACACGCACACAGACACACACATACACACACACAGAGACACTGGCAGACTCCCACAGGAACACGCACACAGACACACACATACACACACACAGAGACACACACACAGAGACACTGGCAGACTCCCACAGGAACACGCACACAGACACACACATACACACACACAGAGACACTGGCAGACTCCCACAGGAACACGCACACAGACACACACATACACACACACAGAGACACTGGCAGACTCCCACAGGAACACGCACACAGACACACACATACACACACACAGAGACACACACACAGAGACACTGGCAGACTCCCACAGGAACACGCACACAGACACACACATACACACACACAGAGACACTGGCAGACTCCCACAGGAACACGCACACAGACACACACATACACACACACAGAGACACTGGCAGACTCCCACAGGAACACGCACACAGACACACACATACACACACACAGAGACACACACACAGAGACACTGGCAGACTCCCACAGGAACACGCACACAGACACACACATACACACACACAGAGACACTGGCAGACTCCCACAGGAACACGCACACAGACACACAGACACACACATACACACACACAGAGACACTGGCAGACTCCCACAGGAACACGCACACAGACACACAGACACACACATACACACACACAGAGACACTGGCAGACTCCCACAGGAACACGCACACAGACACACAGACACACACATACACACACACAGAGACACTGGCAGACTCCCACAGGAACACGCACACAGACACACAGACACACACATACACACACACAGAGACACTGGCAGACTCCCACAGGAACACGCACACAGACACACACACAGAGACACTGGCAGACTCCCACAGGAACACGCACACAGACACACACACAGAGACACTGGCAGACTCCCACAGGAACACGCACACAGACACACAGACACACACATACACACACACAGAGACACTGGCAGACTCCCACAGGAACACGCACACAGACACACAGACACACACATACACACACACAGAGACACTGGCAGACTCCCACAGGAACACGCACACAGACACACAGACACACACATACACACACACAGAGACACTGGCAGACTCCCACAGGAACACGCACACAGACACACACACACAGAGACACTGGCAGACTCCCACAGGAACACGCACACAGACACACAGACACACACATACACACACACAGAGACACTGGCAGACTCCCACAGGAACACGCACACAGACACACAGACACACACATACACACACACAGAGACACTGGCAGACTCCCACAGGAACACGCACACAGACACACAGACACACACATACACACACACAGAGACACTGGCAGACTCCCACAGGAACACGCACACAGACACACACACAGAGACACTGGCAGACTCCCACAGGAACACGCACACAGACACACACATACACACACACAGAGACACTGGCAGACTCCCACAGGAACACGCACACAGACACACACATCACACAGAGACACTGGCAGACTCCCACAGGAACACGCACACAGACACACAGACACACACATACACACACACAGAGACACTGGCAGACTCCCACAGGAACACGCACACAGACACACAGACACACACATACACACACACAGAGACACTGGCAGACTCCCACAGGAACACGCACACAGACACACACACAGAGACACTGGCAGACTCCCACAGGAACACGCACACAGACACACACATACACACACACAGAGACACTGGCAGACTCCCACAGGAACACGCACACAGACACACACATACACACACACAGAGACACACACACAGAGACACTGGCAGACTCCCACAGGAACACGCACACAGACACACACATACACACACACAGAGACACTGGCAGACTCCCACAGGAACACGCACACAGACACACACATACACACACACAGAGACACTGGCAGACTCCCACAGGAACACGCACACAGACACACAGACACACACATACACACACACAGAGACACTGGCAGACTCCCACAGGAACACGCACACAGACACACAGACACACACATACACACACACAGAGACACTGGCAGACTCCCACAGGAACACGCACACAGACACACACACAGAGACACTGGCAGACTCCCACAGGAACACGCACACAGACACACACATACACACACACAGAGACACTGGCAGACTCCCACAGGAACACGCACACAGACACACACATACACACACACAGAGACACTGGCAGACTCCCACAGGAACACGCACACAGACACACAGACACACACATACACACACACAGAGACACTGGCAGACTCCCACAGGAACACGCACACAGACACACAGACACACACATACACACACACAGAGACACTGGCAGACTCCCACAGGAACACACACACAGACACACACACAGAGACACTGGCAGACTCCCACAGGAACACGCACACAGACACACACATACACACACACAGAGACACTGGCAGACTCCCACAGGAACACGCACACAGACACACACATACACACACACAGAGACACTGGCAGACTCCCACAGGAACACGCACACAGACACACACATACACACACACAGAGACACTGGCAGACTCCCACAGGAACACGCACACAGACACACACATACACACACACAGAGACACACACACAGAGACACTGGCAGACTCCCACAGGAACACGCACACAGACACACACATACACACACACAGAGACACTGGCAGACTCCCACAGGAACACGCACACAGACACACAGACACACACATACACACACACAGAGACACTGGCAGACTCCCACAGGAACACGCACACAGACACACAGACACACACATACACACACACAGAGACACTGGCAGACTCCCACAGGAACACGCACACAGACACACACACAGAGACACTGGCAGACTCCCACAGGAACACGCACACAGACACACACATACACACACACAGAGACACTGGCAGACTCCCACAGGAACACGCACACAGACACACACATACACACACACAGAGACACTGGCAGACTCCCACAGGAACACGCACACAGACACACAGACACACACATACACACACACAGAGACACTGGCAGACTCCCACAGGAACACGCACACAGACACACAGACACACACATACACACACACAGAGACACTGGCAGACTCCCACAGGAACACACACACAGACACACACACAGAGACACTGGCAGACTCCCACAGGAACACGCACACAGACACACACACAGAGACACTGGCAGACTCCCACAGGAACACGCACACAGACACACACATACACACACACAGAGACACTGGCAGACTCCCACAGGAACACGCACACAGACACACACATACACACACACAGAGACACACACACAGAGACACTGGCAGACTCCCACAGGAACACGCACACAGACACACACACAGAGACACTGGCAGACTCCCACAGGAACACGCACACAGACACACACATACACACACACAGAGACACTGGCAGACTCCCACAGGAACACGCACACAGACACACACATACACACACACAGAGACACTGGCAGACTCCCACAGGAACACGCACACAGACACACACATACACACACACAGAGACACACACACAGAGACACTGGCAGACTCCCACAGGAACACGCACACAGACACACACACACAGAGACACTGGCAGACTCCCACAGGAACACGCACACAGACACACACATACACACACACAGAGACACTGGCAGACTCCCACAGGAACACGCACACAGACACACACATACACACACACAGAGACACTGGCAGACTCCCACAGGAACACGCACACAGACACACACATACACACACACAGAGACACACACACAGAGACACTGGCAGACTCCCACAGGAACACGCACACAGACACACACACAGAGACACTGGCAGACTCCCACAGGAACACGCACACAGACACACACATACACACACACAGAGACACTGGCAGACTCCCACAGGAACACGCACACAGACACACACATACACACACACAGAGACACTGGCAGACTCCCACAGGAACACGCACACAGACACACAGACACACACATACACACACACAGAGACACTGGCAGACTCCCACAGGAACACGCACACAGACACACAGACACACACATACACACACACAGAGACACTGGCAGACTCCCACAGGAACACACACACAGACACACACACAGAGACACTGGCAGACTCCCACAGGAACACGCACACAGACACACACACAGAGACACTGGCAGACTCCCACAGGAACACGCACACAGACACACACATACACACACACAGAGACACTGGCAGACTCCCACAGGAACACGCACACAGACACACACATACACACACACAGAGACACTGGCAGACTCCCACAGGAACACGCACACAGACACACACATACACACACACAGAGACACTGGCAGACTCCCACAGGAACACGCACACAGACACACACATACACACACACAGAGACACTGGCAGACTCCCACAGGAACACGCACACAGACACACACATACACACACACAGAGACACTGGCAGACTCCCACAGGAACACGCACACAGACACACACATACACACACACAGAGACACTGGCAGACTCCCACAGGAACACGCACACAGACACACACACACACACAGAGACACTGGCAGACTCCCACAGGAACACGCACACAGACACACACATACACACACACAAGACACACACACAGAGACACTGGCAGACTCCCACAGGAACACGCACACAGACACACACACACACAGAGACACTGGCAGACTCCCACAGGAACACGCACACAGACACACACATACACACACACAGAGACACTGGCAGACTCCCACAGGAACACGCACACAGACACACACATACACACACACAGAGACACTGGCAGACTCCCACAGGAACACGCACACAGACACACACATACACACACACAGAGACACTGGCAGACTCCCACAGGAACACGCACACAGACACACACATACACACACACAGAGACACTGGCAGACTCCCACAGGAACACGCACACAGACACACACATACACACACACAGAGACACTGGCAGACTCCCACAGGAACACGCACACAGACACACACATACACACACACAGAGACACACACACAGAGACACTGGCAGACTCCCACAGGAACACGCACACAGACACACACATACACACACACAGAGACACTGGCAGACTCCCACAGGAACACGCACACAGACACACACATACACACACACAGAGACACTGGCAGACTCCCACAGGAACACGCACACAGACACACACATACACACACACAGAGACACACACACAGAGACACTGGCAGACTCCCACAGGAACACGCACACAGACACACACATACACACACACAGAGACACTGGCAGACTCCCACAGGAACACGCACACAGACACACACATACACACACACAGAGACACTGGCAGACTCCCACAGGAACACGCACACAGACACACACATACACACACACAGAGACACACACACAGAGACACTGGCAGACTCCCACAGGAACACGCACACAGACACACACATACACACACACAGAGACACTGGCAGACTCCCACAGGAACACGCACACAGACACACACATACACACACACAGAGACACTGGCAGACTCCCACAGGAACACGCACACAGACACACACATACACACACACAGAGACACACACACAGAGACACTGGCAGACTCCCACAGGAACACGCACACAGACACACACATACACACACACAGAGACACTGGCAGACTCCCACAGGAACACGCACACAGACACACACATACACACACACAGAGACACTGGCAGACTCCCACAGGAACACGCACACAGACACACACATACACACACACAGAGACACACACACAGAGACACTGGCAGACTCCACAGGAACACGCACACAGACACACACATACACACACACAGAGACACTGGCAGACTCCCACAGGAACACGCACACAGACACACAGACACACACATACACACACACAGAGACACTGGCAGACTCCCACAGGAACACGCACACAGACACACACACAGAGACACTGGCAGACTCCCACAGGAACACGCACACAGACACACACACAGAGACACTGGCAGACTCCCACAGGAACACGCACACAGACACACAGACACACACATACACACACACAGAGACACTGGCAGACTCCCACAGGAACACGCACACAGACACACAGACACACACATACACACACACAGAGACACTGGCAGACTCCCACAGGAACACGCACACAGACACACAGACACACACATACACACACACAGAGACACTGGC
>OZ024765.1:21450877-21460877 GCA_964016885.1 Eledone cirrhosa
TGTGTATATATATGTATATATCTATATGTACTGTATATATATATATATATATATACATCTCTGTGTGTATATATATGTATATATCTATATGTACTGTGTATATATATACATCTCTGTGTGTATATGTATATATCTATATGTACTGTGTATATATATACATCTCTGTGTGTATATATATGTATATATCTATATGTACTGTATATATATATACATCTCTGTGTGTATATATATGTATATATCTATATGTACTGTGTATATATATACATCTCTGTGTGTATATATATGTATATATCTATATGTACTGTATATATATATACATCTCTGTGTGTATATATATGTATATATCTATATGTACTGTGTATATATATACATCTCTGTGTGTATATATATGTATATATCTATATGTACTGTATATATATATACATCTCTGTGTGTATATATATGTATATATCTATATGTACTGTGTATATATATACATCTCTGTGTGTATATATATGTATATATCTATATGTACTGTATATATATATACATCTCTGTGTGTATATATATGTACATATCTATATGTACTGTGTATATATATGTATATATCTATATGTACTGTGTATATATATATACATCTCTGTGTGTATATATATGTATATATCTATATGTACTGTGTATATATATACATCTCTGTGTGTATATATATGTATATATCTATATGTACTGTATATATATATACATCTCTGTGTGTATATATATGTATATATCTATATGTACTGTGTATATATATACATCTCTGTGTGTATATATATGTATATATCTATATGTACTGTGTATATATATATACATCTCTGTGTGTATATATATGTATATATCTATATGTACTGTGTATATATATACATCTCTGTGTGTATATATATGTATATATCTATATGTACTGTATATATATATACATCTCTGTGTGTATATATATGTACATATCTATATGTACTGTGTATATATATGTATATATCTATATGTACTGTGTATATATATATACATCTGTGTGTGTGTGTATATATGTATATATCTATATGTACTGTATATATATACATCTCTGTGTGTATATATATGTATATATCTATATGTACTGTATATATATATACATCTCTGTGTGTATATATATGTATATATCTATATGTACTGTGTATATATATACATCTCTGTGTGTATATATATGTATATATCTATATGTACTGTGTATATATATACATCTCTGTGTGTATATATATGTATATATCTATATGTACTGTATATATATATACATCTCTGTGTGTATATATATGTATATATCTATATGTACTGTGTATATATATACATCTCTGTGTGTATATATATGTATATATCTATATGTACTGTGTATATATATACATCTCTGTGTGTATATATATGTATATATCTATATGTACTGTATATATATACATCTCTGTGTGTATATATATGTATATATCTATATGTACTGTGTATATATATACATCTCTGTGTGTGTATATATGTATATATCTATATGTACTGTGTATATATATACATCTCTGTGTGTATATATATGTATATATCTATATGTACTGTGTATATATATACATCTCTGTGTGTATATATATGTATATATCTATATGTACTGTGTATATATATACATCTCTGTGTGTATATATATGTATATATCTATATGTACTGTATATATATATACATCTCTGTGTGTATATATATGTATATATATCTATATGTACTGTGTATATATATACATCTCTGTGTGTATATATATGTATATATCTATATGTACTGTGTATATATATACATCTCTGTGTGTATATATATGTATATATCTATATGTACTGTATATATATATATATATATATACATCTCTGTGTGTATATATATGTATATATCTATATGTACTGTGTATATATATACATCTCTGTGTGTATATGTATATATCTATATGTACTGTGTATATATATACATCTCTGTGTGTATATATATGTATATATCTATATGTACTGTATATATATATACATCTCTGTGTGTATATATATGTATATATCTATATGTACTGTGTATATATATACATCTCTGTGTGTATATATATGTATATATCTATATGTACTGTATATATATATACATCTCTGTGTGTATATATATGTATATATCTATATGTACTGTGTATATATATACATCTCTGTGTGTATATATATGTATATATCTATATGTACTGTATATATATATACATGTCTGTGTGTATATATATGTATATATCTATATGTACTGTGTATATATATACATCTCTGTGTGTATATATATGTATATATCTATATGTACTGTATATATATATACATCTCTGTGTGTATATATATGTACATATCTATATGTACTGTGTATATATATGTATATATCTATATGTACTGTGTATATATATATACATCTCTGTGTGTATATATATGTATATATCTATATGTACTGTGTATATATATACATCTCTGTGTGTATATATATGTATATATCTATATGTACTGTATATATATATACATCTCTGTGTGTATATATATGTATATATCTATATGTACTGTGTATATATATACATCTCTGTGTGTATATATATGTATATATCTATATGTACTGTGTATATATATATACATCTCTGTGTGTATATATATGTATATATCTATATGTACTGTGTATATATATACATCTCTGTGTGTATATATATGTATATATCTATATGTACTGTATATATATATACATCTCTGTGTGTATATATATGTACATATCTATATGTACTGTGTATATATATGTATATATCTATATGTACTGTGTATATATATATACATCTGTGTGTGTGTGTATATATGTATATATCTATATGTACTGTATATATATACATCTCTGTGTGTATATATATGTATATATCTATATGTACTGTATATATATATACATCTCTGTGTGTATATATATGTATATATCTATATGTACTGTGTATATATATACATCTCTGTGTGTATATATATGTATATATCTATATGTACTGTGTATATATATATACATCTCTGTGTGTATATATATGTATATATCTATATGTACTGTGTATATATATACATCTCTGTGTGTATATATATGTATATATCTATATGTACTGTATATATATATACATCTCTGTGTGTATATATATGTACATATCTATATGTACTGTGTATATATATGTATATATCTATATGTACTGTGTATATATATATATACATCTGTGTGTGTGTGTATATATGTATATATCTATATGTACTGTATATATATACATCTGTGTGTATATATATGTATATATCTATATGTACTGTATATATATATACATCTCTGTGTGTATATATATGTATATATCTATATGTACTGTGTATATATATATACATCTGTGTGTGTGTGTATATATGTATATATCTATATGTACTGTATATATATATACATCTCTGTGTGTATATATATGTATATATCTATATGTACTGTGTATATATATACATCTCTGTGTGTATATATATGTATATATCTATATGTACTGTGTATATATATATATACATCTCTGTGTGTATATATATGTATATATCTATATGTACTGTGTATATATATACATCTCTGTGTGTATATATATGTATATATCTATATGTACTGTATATATATATACATCTCTGTGTGTATATATATGTACATATCTATATGTACTGTGTATATATATGTATATATCTATATGTACTGTGTATATATATATACATCTGTGTGTGTGTGTATATATGTATATATCTATATGTACTGTATATATATACATCTCTGTGTGTATATATATGTATATATCTATATGTACTGTATATATATATACATCTCTGTGTGTATATATATGTATATATCTATATGTACTGTGTATATATATACATCTCTGTGTGTATATATATGTATATATCTATATGTACTGTGTATATATATATACATCTCTGTGTGTATATATATGTATATATCTATATGTACTGTGTATATATATACATCTCTGTGTGTATATATATGTATATATCTATATGTACTGTATATATATATACATCTCTGTGTGTATATATATGTATATATCTATATGTACTGTGTATATATATACATCTCTGTGTGTATATATATGTATATATCTATATGTACTGTATATATATATACATCTCTGTGTGTATATATATGTACATATCTATATGTACTGTGTATATATATGTATATATCTATATGTACTGTGTATATATATATACATCTCTGTGTGTATATATATGTATATATCTATATGTACTGTATATATATACATCTCTGTGTGTGTATATATGTATATATCTATATGTACTGTATATATATACATCTCTGTGTGTGTATATATGTATATATCTATATGTACTGTATATATATACATCTGTGTGTATATATATGTATATATCTATATGTACTGTGTATATATATGTATATTATTATTTGTCTGCCTCTGTTTTTGTTTCCGTCCAAGTTTTCACTATAAATATGTGTATATATATATATATATATATATATATATATATATATGCATATATACAAACACACAGGCACATATATATATGTACACACATACACACACATATATGTACACACATACACATATATATATATATATATGTACACACATACACGTATATATATATATATGTGTGTGTATATGTGTGTGGGGGTATGCGTGCGTGTGTGTGTGTATTGTGTGTATGTGTGAGTGTATGTGTGTGTATGTGTGTGTGTGTCTGTGTATGTGTGTATGTGTGTGTGTATATGTGTGTATGTGTGTGTGTGTGTGTGTGTGTATGTGTATGTGTGTGTATGTGTGTGTGTATGTATGTGTGTGTGTGGGTATGTGTGCGTGTGCGTGTATGTATGTGTATGAGTGAGTGTATGTGTGTGTATGTGTGTATGTGTGTGTGTGCCTGTGTGTATGTGTGTGTGTGCCTGTGTGTATGTGTGTGTGTGTCTGTGTGTATATGTGTGTATGAGTGAGTGTATGTGTGTGTGTAATTTGTTGAAACAGCAGCTTCTTTTCTATTTCATGTTGCAGAGAGTGTGTAGGTGTGTGTACAAATGAGAGGAGGGGGGGGGGGGTCGCAACACACCACCACCACCACCAGCAACACACCACCACCACCAGCAACACACCACCACCACCACCAGCAACACACCACCACCACCACCAGCAACACACCACAACCAACACACCACCACCACCACCTGCAACACACCACCACCACCAGCAACACACCACTACACCACCAACACACCACCACCACCACCAGCAACATACCACCACCACCACCCCCACCACCACTACAGCTCCAAGGAAATGATAATTGTATTATTTTAAATGTTTTAATTTCATGAAGAAAGACTTAAAAAAACAAAAGCAAACATCTTTTTCCATATTTTCTCTCGTTTTACAAACCAATTCCTTCCCAATCTTCAAGAATCTTCTCTGTTACCCTGGGGCGGGTAATTAAAGATTTAGTCTTTGATTTCTGGTTTTAAAAACTCTTTTAACCCTTTAGCATTTAAACTGGCTGTAACTGGCCAGAATTCTCTCACCTCTTTCTCTTCAAACTGGCCGTAACTGGTCAGAATTCTCTCACCTCTTTCTCTTCAAACTGGCTGTAACTGGCCAGAATTCTCTCACCTCTTTCTCTTCAAACTGGCTGTAACTGGTCAGAATTCTCTCACCTCTTTCTCTTCAAACTGGCTGTAACTGGCCAGAATTCTCTCACCTCTTTCTCTTCAAACTGGCTGTAACTGGCCAGAATTCTCTCACCTCTTTCTCTTCAAACTGGCTGTAACTGGCCAGAATTCTCTCACCTCTTTCTCTTCAAACTGGCTGTAACTGGCCAGAATTCTCTCACCTCTTTCTCTTCAAACTGGCCGTAACTGGCCAGAATTCTCTCACCTCTTTCTCTTCAAACTGGCCGTAACTGGCCACTCATAATTATGTTATGGTATTGTTCTCAAAATAAATGATATCAAAATCTCATAGATTCGATATTGTGAAAATATAATTGTTTCTACTTTTGGCACAAGGCCAGCAACTACTCAGTACATTACTGGTACTTTATTTTATCGACCCCGTAAGGATGAAAGGCAAAGTTAACCTCATCAGGATTTGAACTCAGATCATAAGGGGACGTAACTCTATGCTTCAAAGCATGGCGCCAGACCCTCTACCGATACTGCCCAACCACCACCCTTATATTGTGAAAATATAATAGTCTATATAGAGTAATGTAAATGCTAAAGGATTAAATGTAGTCTTCCCAACACAAATGAGTATAACACTATTTTCAAGTAGAGGTATGTGGCCTAGTGGTAAGGATGTTGGACATAAAACATAATATTGAGGGTTCGATTCCTGGGTTGTGTTGTGTTCTTGAGTAAAACACTTCATTTCAAGCTGCTCCAGTATACTCAGCTGAAAATGAGTACCAGCTATATCTGGAGGTATAACCCTGGAGGTATAACAGGCGATGTGACTACAGATATATTTTTATATACACTCTGCCTGTGCATAGAATGCTTGATTTGGTACCAACACCAGTGTTTCACCCTACTACCTACACTACCTACACTACACTACCTACACTACACTACCTACACTACACTACAAACACTACATTACAAACACTACACTACACTACCTACACTACACTACCAACACTACACTACACTACCAACACTACACTACAAACACTACACTACCTACACTACACTACACTACACTACCTACACTACACTACCTACACTACACTACAAACACTACACACACTACACTACACTACACTACACTACCTACACTACACTACACTACACTACCAACACTACACTACACTACAAACACTACACTACCTACACTACACTACCCTACACTACCTACACTACACTACCAACACTACACTACCTACACTACCTACACTACACTACCAACACTACCTACACTTATATATATATATATGTATATATAAATATATATATATATATATATATTTCTATATATTTATACATACATATATATATATATTTATATATATATACATATACATATATATTTATATATACATATACATATATATTTATATATACATATATATATATATTTATATATACATATATATATATATATATATATATATGCAGAGGTTATATTTAATTTGTTGGGATTCAACAAGCTTAAAAATTTATATAACTGATATAAAGCACTCAACAATTTAGTGGAGTAAATATACAATATATATGTTTTCCGGGTATGTCAATATTTATTTATAAAACAAATCTGTATTTTATCTGATGAAAGCACACCATAATTTACCTTGGTCGCCCTTGAAATATGTATAATAAAATAATTATGGTTTTATAAATATAGTTTCCATTTATTAATATATTGTATATTTATATATATATATATATATCTCATATATATATATCTCATATATCTCATATATATATATATATATATATATATATATATATATATATATATATATATATATATATATATATATATCTCATATATATATTTCTATATACATATATATATATATTTCTATATACATATATATATATATTTATATATACATATATATACATCATCATCATAATTTTACGTCCGCTTTTCCCTGCTTGCAAGGGCGGGACGGGTCTTATTCAGACAGCATCTCTCCACTCGTCACGGTCCTTCGTCATCTCCACCGTGAGCTTCAATGATCTGAGGTCTGTTCTCACCACCTCCGCCCATGTTTTTCGTGGTCTACCTCTACCACGTCTTCCTTCAACTGGCATTTCCTGGCACTTCTTCACCCATCGGTCATCCTCCATGCGCATCACATGTCCATACCACCTCAGTCTCCTCTCCCGTACACTACATTCTATCCCTCTCAGACACAGTTTCTCTCTCAACACATTTATGCTGGGTCGTTCACGCACATTTACACTGCATATCCAACGGAGCATGCTTGCCTCATTTCTCTCCAGCCGACGCATATCCTCTGCAGTTGCTGCCCATGTCTCACTACCATGCAGCATCGAGCTCCTCACACAGGCATCATACAACCGGCCTTTCGTATGCAGGGAGAAACCCTTCTTCGTCAGCAGAAGAAGCATTTCCCTAAACTTCTTCCAACCCGTCCTTATTCTAGATACTATGGCCTCGGAACACCCTCCTCCCATGCTAATCTGATCTCCTAGGTACCGGAAGCTATCCACCACTTCTACAGCACCCGCCTGCATTTGAAAAATGTGTCTATCAATGCGACTTCTACTGTCTAATTTCCCTGTACATCTACTGCATACATATTTCTCCCTACCTGTTAGTTTGCCTGCTATCCCGCTACATCTCTTGTGTACCCAGGATCTGCATCGTGTGCATTTTATAGAATTTATGCCAGTTCCTTTTCTGCATATCGAACATGGCCATTTCCCTGACGGAATCAGGGTTTTGTCCTCTTTTCTACTCATCAACACTTTTGTCTTAGCTAGATTCACTCTCAGTCCTCTTGCTTCCAACTGCTGTTTCCATAGCCAGAATTTATTCTCTAGCTCCTCTACTGATTCTGCTATAAGAACCAGATCGTCAGCATAGAGAAGTTCCCATGGACAGCCAGTCTTAAACTCCTCTGTTATGGCTTGGAGGACTATAATGAACAAGAGCGGGCTGAGGACCGAACGTTGATGTACACCTACTTGTATCTGGAATTCCTCACTATACTCCATTCCTACCCTGATTTTACTGAGAGTACCTCTGTATAAAGTTTGCACTGTCCTCACAAGCCATTCCTCAACACCTAGCTTCCTTAGGGACCACCAGATGACAGATCGGGGTACCCTATCAAAGGCCTTCTCTAGGTCAACAAAGGCTAAGTATAGTGGCTTATTCTTCTCTAAGAACCTCTCTTGCAATTGTCTCACCAAGAAGAGGGCATCTGTTGTACTCTTCCCAGGCACAAAACCAAACTGCATCTCATCTAGTTTGACCCTTTCTCTAATTAGTTGTGCTAAAATCCTTTCTGCCACTTTCATAACCTGATCTATCAGTTTTATACCCCTATAATTGCTCCTCTCCAAAGCATCCCCTTTACCTTTGTAGCAATTTATGAGAATACTGCTGCACCAGTCTTTGGGTATGACACCACCATATATAGCCTGATTGATGATGCGTGCAACCAGTTTAGTGCCTACGTCCCCTGATGCCTTCAGCATCTCAGCAACTATTCCCGATGGTCCGGCAGCCTTACCATTTTTCATTTCCCTAATCGCCTCTTGGACCCTATATTCGTCAATCTCAATAGCTGGTCCCTCTGTCGGATCTACTGGGGGTAACTTCTCTCTCTCCCATTCGTTCTCCACATTCATCAGTCTCTCATAATGACATTTCCAGGCCTCCTTTTTTTGATCATTCGTGACACTAAGTACACCGGCATCATCCCGGAAACATTTATCACCAACAACATCCTGATTTGCATTGACACACTGCCTTGCAATGTGGAACACCGCACGCCTCTGATCTTCCCGTCACAGAACATTGGCAAACCTCCTACACTCTGCCTCCCTGTGTGCTAAGTACACCTGACGTCTAGCTTCTCTCTTAGTGGCTGTATATTCTTCCCTACTCCCACCCTTATTCCAAGCCTTCCATGCTAGTCTTTTGTCTCTAATAGCCTTATCTACACTGCTGTTCCACCACCAGGTCACTCTCTGTCTGGTTGGAGCTCTGCTCCAGCGCAGGTTTCATCAGTAGCCTGCAGCAAGTTGTCACGTAAGAAATTCCAGTTATTATCTATGTCATACGTCTCTAAATCGTCTTCTTTTTCGTCATATACATCTTGAAGGGCTTTCCTAAATTTGTATTTTAGTGAAAGGTCTTTTAGCTTCCAGACCTTTCTTCTCCACACCTTCCTATATCTCTCATTCCATCTCTTGCTTACTGAGA
>OZ024765.1:21475877-21478377 GCA_964016885.1 Eledone cirrhosa
GGTGATGGTGGTGGTGGGGAGAGGGGGGTTCTTCCATGTATATGAAGAAATATAAGGCAATAAATGAAGAAAACAGAAAATAAATAATATAATAAAATAATTAATATAATTTGTATAATTTGAAAATAAATAAATAGAGAATAAAGAATAAAGAATAAATGAAAAATTGGTGAAAAAGTAATGAAAATGAATATGGAGAAGTGAAAAATAATGTAGGATAAAGTGTGTGTGTGCTGTAACCCATCTCAAGGTCAGAAATATGTTGGATAGATTGGTATGAGGACAAGATGTTAAAATAAGATAATCAAACTAAATGTGTTTGTGTTATAATCTATCTCAACTTAAAAATAAATATAAGGTGATACAGTGAAGAGGGCAGAAAACAAACAACAAATTAATAAAGAGAAATCAAGATTTAAAATTGGAACTTGAAAATCAGAAATCTAGTAAATTAAAATGTGTTTGTGTTATATAGATGTTGGCCAAATTATAATGGCTGTGTCCGATTCAATCTCTAGGCTATCATGGTGTCTGCTCAGCCTGGGTTGTTCCCTGTGGCTTGAGGGGAGTTCACAACCTAGGGTGTTGTTACTGCCCATATAGCTTGAGGGAGGTCTGGCCGAGAGGTGTTTACATGTTCTGTAGAAGTCCCTATAGCTTGAGGGGAGTTCACATCTTCTTGTGTTGCTACTGTCCATATATCTTGAGGAAGGTCCCGGCTCTAAGGTGTCTGCATGTCCCGAAGAAGTCGGTTCTGAGGTTTATCAGGCCGCTTCCACCTCTTAGTATCTCGAGGGTCTCGTTCAGGCATAGTTTGCATATGCAAGATCCCCCTTTATCGGGTGGTACTTTCCTGATTATGTACCAGGCCAGAGAGTACGGGGTCCTGTCTAGCTTAAGCTTCCAGATCAGGTCGGAGAGAGCTGTGCTTTTCCTTTTGGCCTCCTTCTTGAATGAATGGCGATGGTTGTACCAGCGGTCCTTAAAGCTCATTGATGTGGCTCCTATGTAGAGGTGTTCGGAGTTGGGGGTTTTAACCCTACAACCGTAT
The DNA here is from genome assembly GCA_964016885.1 of Eledone cirrhosa. NCBI lineage: Eukaryota > Metazoa > Mollusca > Cephalopoda > Octopoda > Eledonidae > Eledone > Eledone cirrhosa. The sequence goes on from OZ024765.1 coordinate 21,476,929, forward strand.
ACTAGGTTCTTCTTGAGGCATTCATTACCAAGGGGGCATGATTCGGGGTTTCTGCAGTTGCAGAGGGTGGTTGGCCTCTGCGTGCCTAGATTAGGGTTCCTGTTATGTGTTGTATAAATATATATATATATATATATATATGTGTATATATATATATATATATATATATGTATAAATAATTATATATATATATATATATGTATAAATATATATATATATATATATGAATATATATATATATATATATATATATGTATAAATATATATATATATATATATATATATATATAAATATATATATATATATATATATATATATGTATAAATATATATATATATGCAAAAGTTCTATTTAAATTGTTGGGATACAGCAAGTAAATATTTTTATAACTGATATAAAGCACTCGACAAATATTTGGAGTAGATATACGATATTAATAAATGGAAACTATATTTAAAAAACCATATTTATTTCATTATATATATTTCAAGGATACCAAGTTACATTATGGTATGCCTTCATCAGACAAAATACAATATATAACAGTTGATTGCAGATATGCATAACTTAACAGCCATAAATGCATGAAAGGTAATCCTATATATTTATATATATATACTAAAAATTTTTAATTTTTAATTAATAACACAAGGAATGTATAACAATAAATAAAAAATCACTTATGCTTTGTATGTATATATTATATGTGGGAGTAGATATAATGTGTATTTTCTGAGTGAGTGTGTGTATATATATATTTATGTACCTTTGCCTATGTGTATGTAATATACGATAGATAATCTCTAGCAATATATATATTTTATAATGTTTAAATTCCAATTTTTAATATATTGATCTCAATTTTTAAACTAAATATCTAATCATAATTAAACAATGTGTAATTTCTCATATTATATATCTATATTCCATTCATGAATATTAATATTTCTAATTTTATTTATGCATTTCATCCCAATTGTTAAGTTAACTTAATATGACATGACAATGTTTTCGTTCTCTCCCCCCTCTCTCTATCTCTATATATCTCTCTCTGGATTTTTTCTCTGTCTGTTGGTTTGATATCTCCCCGTTATTTTTCCTCTGTTCTCTTTTTTTTTGCTTTCTTCTTTTTCTTTATCTATCTCTCCCTTTCTTTTCTCCACGTCTCTCTCTCTCTCTCCATCTTTTTACTTACTCCTAACACTATGACTTACTAAAGTAAACAAACCACTATCCTGATGGCCTCCAAAAGCAACGGTCAGTTTTTAAAGGGGTACGTCAATGTCTATTTATAAAACTGTTATATATTGTATTTTGTCTGATGAAGGCATACCATAATGTAACTTGGTATCCTTGAAATATATATAATGAAATAAATATGGTTTTATAAATATAGTTTCCATTTATTAATATCGTATATATATATATATATATATATATATATATAT
>OZ024765.1:21483377-21508377 GCA_964016885.1 Eledone cirrhosa
ACATATATATATATACACACAACACCACCAGCTCTCTCTCTCTTCCATTCCCCTTCTCTGTCTCCTCTCCCTATGTCTCTCTTTCAATCTACTCTATCACAACCACTATCTCTTCCTCTCTATTCTTCTCTCTCTCTCTATTTATGAAGGCACCCAGAAAAACCCCAAATCTCGGGAACCCATGCTCCGATTTACGTGAAACTTGTTTTATTCCATTTGTATTCCCATTTCAGGGTCAACTTCCTTTCAAAGGATTTTCCCATCATGCACCCTTTTGGCTGTATTACATTACAGACAAGCAATCGCAGAGCTTTAGTGATATATAATAATTGTTTCTACGTTAGGCACAAGGCCAGCAATTACCCAGTGCATTACTGGTACTTTATTTTATCGACCCCGTAAGGATGAAAGGCAAAGTCAACCTTGGCGGGATTTGAACTCAGATCGTAAAGGGATGTAACTGTGCTGGAAAGCATGGCGTCCGACCCTTTACCGATACTGCCAATCCACCGCCCTAGTCATATATAATAATAATAATAATAATAATTAGTCATATATAATAATAATTAGTCATATATAATAATTGTTTCTACTTTTGGCACAAGGACAGCAACTACCCAGTACATAACTGGTACTTTATTTTATCGACCCCGTAAGGATGAAAGGCAAAGTTAACCTCAGCAGGATTTGAACTCAGTCATATATATTAGTCATATATATGAGTCATATATAATAATAATAATTAGTCATATATAATAATAATAATAATGTTTTCTTTATTAACCACAAGGGTTTACATAAAGTAGACATTAAGTACAGTACAGGACAATACAGGACGGTACAAATGGGCATTTCTGCGTGTAAAAAACAGAGGATGTAATAAAATAAATGTGGTCTTTTAATGGGCTTTCTCCACAAATGTCCCTCGGAAGTCTCCCCCCTATTGGGGAATTTTTCTTTGTTATAATAATAATAATAATTTCTTTATTGGCCACAAGGGCTGACATAAAGAAAAACATCACAGCCGGAACAGGGCGGTACGATGTGGGTTTTGTGCGTGTAAATATTTTTATTATTTATATAAGAAAAGAAAAAAAAAGGACATAGAAACATATATATATATATATATAAACAATAAAATGAAAATTGAAACAATGAAAATATATAATAATAATAATAATTAGTCATATATAATAATAATAATAATAATAATAATAATAATAATAATAATAATTAGTCATATATAATAATAATGCTTTCTTTATTAACCACAAGGGTTTACATAAAGTAGACATTAAGGACAATACAGGACGGTACAAATGGGCATTTCTGCGTGTAAAAAAACAAAAACAGAGGATGTAACAAAAAATAACAATGAAAAATTCCCCAATAGGGGGGAGACTTCGGAGGGAAATTTGTGGAGAAAGCTCATTAAAAGGCCACAGTGACCCTGACCACCAGGGCAAGTGCCCTCTCCCAGTTTTCCACCTTTAATTTACAGACACATACTCAGAGTAGGCCCATTTACTCGGGCCATTCATGCTTCTCTCACCCATCTTTCAACATATATAATAATAATGTTTTCTTTATTAACCACAAGGGTTTACACAAAGTAGACATTAAGGACAGTACAGGACAATACAGGACGGTACAAATGGGCATTTCTGCGTGTAAAAAAACAGAGGATGAAATAAAGTAACAAAGAAAAATTCCCCAATAGGGGGGAGACTTCCGAGGGACATTTGTGGAGAAAGCCCATTTAAAGACCACAGTGACCCTGACCACCAGGACAAGTGCCCTCTCCCAGTTTTCCACCTTTAATTTATTATAATAATAATAATAATTAGTCATATATAATAATAATAATAATAATATTAACTAGGAATTACCTTCAGCAGAGGATTGTTGCAGGAAACAGTGTTGCAGGGGATACATCATGAATTCTAAGAATGGTGTTGGAAAGTTGAAGAAGGAATGACCCAAAGGAGCTTTGGTCCTTGGCTATGGGCTTGCTCTTTTGGTAAAGTGTCGTTATAACATCTGCCAGAAGAAAAACGTTACAAATAATAATAATAATTGTTTCTACTTTTGGCACAAGGCCAGCAATTATCCCAGTGTATTACTGGTACTTTATTTTATCGAACCCCGTAAGGATGAAAAGAAAAGTTAACCTCGGCGGGATTTGAACTCAGGTCGTAAAGGGACGTAACTCTATGCTACAAAGCATGGCGTCCGACCCTCTACCGATACTGCCAATCCACCGCCCTTAATAATACTAATACTACTAATACTAATAATAATAATGCTTTCTTTATTAACCACAGGGGTTGACATTAAGTATAACATTAAGGACAGTACAGGACGGTATAGGACAATACAGGATGGTACAGGGCATTACAGGACGGTACAGGGCATTACAGGACGGTACAGGGCAATACAGGACGGTATAGGACAATACAGGACGGTATAGGACAAAACAGGACGGTACAGGACATCACAGGACAATACAGGACGGTACAGGGCATTACAGGACGGTATAGGACAATACAGGACGGTATAGGACAATACAGGACGGTACAGGACAACACAGGACATCACAGGACGGTATAGGACGGTACAGGGCAGTACAGGACGGTATAGGACGGTACAGAGCATTACAGGACAATACAGGACGGTACAGGAAAATACAGGACAGTACAGGACGGTACAGGGCAATACAGCACAACACAGGACAGTATAGGACAGCACAGGACAATATAGGACAATACAGAACAGCACAGGACAGTACAGGACAGTATAGGACAATACAGAACAGCACAGGACAGTATAGGACAGCACAGGACAATATAGGACAATACAGAACAGCACAGGACAGTACAGGACAATATAGGACAATACAGAACAGCACAGGACAGTACAGGACAATATAGGACAATACAGAACAGCACAGGACAATATAGGACAATACAGAACAGCACAGGACAATACAGAACAGCACAGGACAGTACAGGACAATATAGGACAATATAGGACAATACAGAACAGCACAGGGCAGTACAGGACAATATAGGTACCTATAGGACAATATAGGACAATACAGAACAGCACAGGACAGTACAGGACAATATAGGACAGTACAGGGCAGCACAGGACAATACAGAACAGCACAGGACAGTACAGGACAATATAGGACAATATAGGACAATATAGGACAATACAGAACAGCACAGGACAGTACAATACAGCACAGGACAGGACAGTACAGGACAATATAGGACAATACAGGACAGTACAGGACAATATAGGACAATACAGAACAGCACAGGACAGGACAGTACAGGACAATATAGGACAATACAGAACAGCACAGGACAGCACAGGACAATACAGAACAGCACAGGACAGTACAGTACAGGACAATATAGGACAATATAGGACAATATAGGACAATACAGAACAGCACAGGACAGTACAGGACAATATAGGTACCTATAGGACAATATAGGACAATACAGAACAGCACAGGACAGTACAGGACAATATAGGACAGTACAGGGCAGCACAGGACAGTACAGGACAATATAGGACAATATAGGACAGTACAGGGCAGCACAGGGCAGCACAGTACAAATGGACATTTCTGTGTGTAAAGAAAAAAAACAAAGGAAATGACAAAAAAAGAAACAAAGGAAAATTCCCCAATAGGGGGGAGAGCCTTCCGAGGGACACTCGTGGAGAAAGCCCATTAAAAAAGCCACGGTGACCCTGACCACCAGGGCAAATGTCCCTTCCCAGTGTGGTAGTGATGGTAGTAGTGGTGGTGATGGTGGTGGTGATGGTGTTGATGATGGTGGCGATTGTGGTGATGGTGGTGATGATGGTGATGATGATGGTGTTGATGATGGTGGCGATTGTGGTGATGGTGGTGATGATGGTGATGATGATGGGGGTGGTGATGGTGGTGGTGGTGATGATGTTGATGATGATGGTGATGGTGATGGTGGTGGTGATGCTGGTGATGATGGTGATGATGGTGGTGGTGGTGGTGATGATGTTGATGGTGATGGTGATGATGGTGGTGATGCTGGTGATGATGGTGATGGTGGTGATGGTGGTGATGATGGCGGTGGTGGTGGTGATATTGATGATGATGGTGGTGATGATGGCGGTGGTGGTGGTGATGTTGATGATGATGGTGATGATGGTGGTGATGATGGCGGTGGTGGTGGTGATGTTGATGGTGATGATGGTGGTGATGGTGGTGATGATGTTGATGATGATGGTGATGTTGATGATGATGGTGGTGGTGGTGATGGTAATGAAGGTGGTGATGGTGGTGATGATGGTGGTGGTGATAGTGGTGGTGGTGATGGTGGTGGTGGGGATGGTGATGGTGGTGGTGGGGATGATGATGATGATGATGGTGTGGTAGTGGTGATGGTGGTGGTGGTGATGGTTAATTAATGCAACAATGTAATTGCATTAAGTCTGCTTAATTAGATAATGTTTTTAATATCGATTAAATTTTAAAATTAATTTTTATATGACCATCAATTTTCTCTATTTCTGGTTATTAATGTATATATATATATAAATATATATACATTGTATATATATATATATTGTATATATATATATATTGTATATATATATATATTGTATATATATATATATTGTATATATATATATTGTATATATATATATATTGTATATATATATATTGTATATATATATATATTGTATATATATACATTGTATATATATATATATTGTATATATATATATATATATATACATTGTATATATATATACATTGTATATATATATACATTGTATATATATATATATATATATATATATATATATATATATATATATATATAATAGTAATAGTAATATACGTGAACGGCAAAGCATAAACGAACTAAGGGAGAAATTAGGAATAAGAGGTATCAGATGTTGTTTACTCGAGAGAAGGCTACGTTGGTACGGTCACGTGATGCGCATGAAAGACGACAGCTGTATAAAAAAGTGCAGGGCAATAAAAATAGACGGTAGCCATGGAGTAGGCAGACCCAGAAAAACCTGGGACGACTTGATAAATTCCGACCTCGCACACTTACACCTCTCCAAGACAATGTCACTGGACCGAGACCTTTGGCGGTACTCAGTAATAGAGAAGACCCGCCTTACCTAAGTACAAAGTGAAACCTACTACAGTCAGTAGGCACCTCTAACAAAATACACCCCCGTCCCATTACCCCCACCCCATCCACACCACCCCTTTCAATGTAAAGTTATGTTGGTACCACAACATCCAGTCCTAAACAAATGAGGTCATGTTGTTGTCTGGCATGTTCGTATAGTACTGACCCATGTTTTCATCCTTTTAGTTCCCCCCAGTGTTGGTCTATCCTTTCACCTATGCTACGAGCTGTCTCGCCTATGTATGTTGTTGTCATGTTTCTGCAAGTACCCTCTGTACATCTTATGCTATAGACTACGTTTCTAGTTTTACAGTTTATCCGGAGGTTTACCTTACATATGATACATTTCCTATTAGTACAGTGGGTTTTCTTAAAAGGGTAGGTTTTGCTGATCAGGGATTTTATGGTGGTTCCTGGCTTTTCTACCACCTTAATTTTTAAGTGGGTCTTTCTCAGGGCCTTTCTACACTGGTTAGCTAATTTCCCTCCAGGGGTAGCGTCCACAAACATGACACTCTGGTATCTTTGGTTGTCGTACCATGAGGTGGCTTTCCCTATCTTATGTCTAGCCCTATCTAAGCTATTCCATGATTTGCTCCTGTATAATGGGCAAATTCCTTTCATGTCCAGTTCTATGAGGGTCTTATACTTCTCCATGGCTCCTTCGTATACTCTGACTGTCTCTTTGGTTGTAGCCAGAGAACTGCATGCGGTTGATGAAGTGTTGGATGGGTCTTTCCATTTCTCTTGGATCGCACATGCGGGACACATTCTTCATCACTCGTACCAAATCTGCGATCAGAATATTAAACTTAGCACTACTGGACATTGCTGAGTTTTTGAGTATCAGGTATTTGGAGGCCATGGGTTTAGCATAGTGTGAGTGGAGAATTTGGGCTCTCTCATCGATAGTGTTAATCCAGAGTTCTGTGTCTAATACAGGTAGTCTATTGTTAGGGTGTTTGGAAGGGTAGTCGATAGTTACAGTTATACTCTGGTGTATGGAATTAGCTATCTGCTGGATGCTTTCCATCGTGCTACGTTCTAAATCAAACTTGTTAGTGCTCTCTAGTGGGGGTGTTCTTATAACTATATTGATATCGTCTACATAACGAGAGTACATGATGAGGTCTATGGAGCTCTCATTAAGGAGATCTTTAAGTCTCCTTTCCCACCATACCATGAAAAGGTTGGCAACATCACCAGCTATGCTGACGCCGATGGCTGCTCCCTCATTTTGGGTGTAGATCTTCTCGTTGAACTTAAATATGTGGCCCTTTAGGGTAGTTTTGATACTAGCCCCTATTGCATGTGCGACCATTTTTCTTACCTGATCATTGTTTTGGGGGGTCCGTATAGCTTTTGTCCACCCAATCCACCTTCCCATGGGAGTCTTTTTTGCCATTGAGGTTATGGTGGGGGGTCTACCTCATAGGTCTACTAGGGCAGAAACGTCTAAGGTCATGGCTGTCTAGGTAGTCAGTGTCGTAGGTAAGTCTAAGTAGGAGGCGCAGTTCGTCTGTGTCGATGTCGCAGAACTCCACCTCACTCTCAATGATCATCTCCACACATCTTTTCACGGCAAAATCAATGTTAATGGATGAGTACAGTGACACCACATCCATGCTGCCTATTATGCAGTTGGATAGGTTCCTGTTTTTGTTGCACTCACTGATTCTGCTGAGGAGGTCCTCTGTACTGTCCTCTGACTGATGTAAAACTACCGGAAGAATTTACCAATGACCACACAGTAAATATTTATGGGAACACTTTAATCAGTGAACAAGAACAACAAATCCTGCGGCTACCACCAAAATTTGCCATCTACAAAAAGATTAACCCTATGGAGTGCAAAACGGAGCTGGAAAAGTGTTTCACAAAAATACGTTGGAATGCAAAGGTAAACAACAACAACAATAATAACAGTAGTAGTAATATAAACAATAACTCTGGGTATAGAAATAACAGCCATAACCATAACAATGGCAGGAAAGTGAGAAATAGTGATAATGGTAATAATACTAGCGATAGACAGAACAACAACAACCACAATAATAATAATAATAGAAACATTAACCACAGGTAGGTAGGTAGGTAGGTATGTTTCTTTTATTTGCCACCAGGGTATCAAAAGTGGGACAAGTACAATGGGGGGAGTTTACATAACAAGGCGTCCTCAATAGGGAGGAGGCAATAACAAGATATAAAAATAAAATAAAATATAACAAAAAATAAAATTTATAACAAAATCCTCAATAGAGAGGAGGCGCCTTGGGGGGGTCGCACACACCCCCGAAAAAAGTGTGCAACCCTTCTCCTCAGGTGCACAGAGAGGGGGTGCTCCCTCGTTCCTTCCTCTTTTCCACCTACAGGCTTATGTAAAGAGAAGGCCCATTCACACGGGCCATTCTCGCCACTTTCACCCATCTTTCATAAAAACGACTGGGGTGCAGCACCTCTCTCTCCATCCTGATCCTTCTTCCGAAATGATATCGGAAGAAATGGACCAGTTGTTGGCCAGAGAGAAAGGTGTCTGACCTCAGTCCTTTAAGACGCGTCCACCATACAACCTCTTTCGCCATGGCTATTACGCACAGAAACACCGCCTCTCCTTCATCTTTGAAGAGGGGAGGCGGCTTGATCGTTACAATAGACTCGGTGGTCAACCGGATCGGTCCCACCCTTGACAGCAGTTGTTCGACATAGCCCCACAGATCGGCAATGCCCGAGCAGTGTACCAATGCGTGTGCAACGGTTTCCTCGTCGCACACGCATCTGGGACAGATCTTTTGCGAGGGGTCACTACCCGGGCGCCCGTGTCTGTAGAGCCTTTCTCGAATGGGCAGAGCCCCTCGGTAGCACTGCCAGGCCAGGGACCTCTGGAAGTTATCCATGGGTCCCGGGCTGAATGTCCTACCGAACAGACTGGCCAGTTTGTCTTCCTCCATGCCTAGGGCTTCTCCGAGGGCGTCGTCGCACCTGCTAACCACCAGCCCTCTATAGAATGACGAGGTGGATTCTCCACTGACAGCCGGGTCCGCCTGCCAGAGAGCCGTGAGCACCTGGGCACACTCGGTGTGCCAGGCGCCCAGTTTTCTCGGTCTTTGCTTGACCCAGGATTGCAGCTCGGTGAGTGAGACGAATCTGGGAATTGCTCGCCTTACAAACGGGGCCCACACCAGTTGACCGGTGAGGAATACCTGGAGGTGCCGTAGCCTTAATGCGTGTTTACGTATCATTAGCCACGGCATCCCCAGCCCTCCTTTCGAAGGGTGTTGACAGCAGATGGATCTCCTCACCATAGGAGCCCGATTCTTCCAAAGGAATTGGAAGAGTGCGCGCTCCATTTTGGCGAGCGTTTCCCTTGGGCAAGGCACTACGGTCAGGCGGTAGTAGATGACAGACGCTATATAAGTGTTCGCCACCTCCGCCCGACGTTTCAGGGACAGTTTGCACTCGGCCCACTTCTGGGTCAGTGCAAACACCCTGTCCGAACCAGACCCCGAGCAACTTCACCGGGCCCTCCGTCCAGCGCCCGACGACGCCATCGGAGGGCATCGATCTGCCCCTCCACGTGCTGAGTTGCAGACCGATCGACTTGTCCCAGTTCAGCTTAGCCCCTGTAAACCTTTCGTATTCCTCCAGTAAGGTGCCGATCGCCCCGATTTCCGAGGCCGTCGACACCATTACTGTTACGTCGTCGGCGTAGGCCGACACCGCTTTCCGCAATCCCGGTTCCAACGGGATGCCCTGCAACAACCCCAACTTCCGCAGCAGTGGCTCTAGAGTCATTACATACAGAAGGGAGGAGAGAGGGCACCCTTGTCGGATGGACCGCGCGATTTCGAACGGCTCCGAGAGGTAGCCGTTCACCTTGACCCTAGAGCAGATGCGGCTGCTGTGCATGGCATTGATCCAGCCCCTGAAAACGGGTCCGAAGCCTGCCGCCGCTAGCACCGCATCCAGGTAACCATGGTCGACCCTATCAAATGCCTTAGATTGATCCAAGTTGATCAGGGCCCCACCAAAGCCGGGTTCGTTCCCAACCCTCTCTATGATGTATCGCATGAGATGGAGGTAGTCGTTGATGTACCTGGACGGGATAGCACATGTCTGCGCATCTCCCACCAGGTTGCCCACGACAAGCGCCAACCTCTTTGCTAGCACCTTGGCCAAAATCTGTAACTCTGTATTTAGCAGAGTTATGGGCCTGAAATTATTTATATTGTCCCCCTTGTTCTCGTCCTTCCTCACTAGCGTGACTACGCCCTTGGTCACAGCACAGGGAATTCTCCCGTTCTGTTGCCAGTTGCAGTAGACCGCCTCGAGGAGATCGGGGAACAAGTCCGGCATAGCTAGATACAGTTCGTATGGAAGACCATCGAGACCTGGGGATTTGCGTTTGCCGCATTGGCTTAGCACGTCCTCTATCTCAGCGGCTGAAATCGGCTCCTCGCAGGACTTCGCCTCCCTGTCCGAGAGACGCGGCAGGCCGTCGAGGTATGGACCGAAGTCCACATCCCCAACCGGCCCCCCGCCCCTTCCGAACAATCCGGCAAAGTGCTTTTGAAAAGCCTCGCACATCTGCTTAGGTTCAAGGATCACCCGTCCATCCTGGTCTCGCAAAGACCGGATAGTGGATCTGCTCCCTCTTTTGGCTTCTGTCACGCGGGCCCAGCTAACAGCTTTGGTCCCCTCGTTTCCCAGAGCACGTATTTTGCTTCGGACGATGCAGCCTTCGTGTTTCGCGTCGAAGAACTGGCCCAGGGCCGTTCTCGACGCTAGCACTCTGGCCACGTCGCCGCTTCTAATTGCCTCTTCTACACTATCTACCAGCTCCCTTTCCTTCCTATTTCTATTTGAGGCTAACTCCTTACTGAATTCTATAGCGACTACTCTAATCTCTCTTTTGAGAGATCCCCACCACCTGCTGTTGACGATGGCGCCCGTTAACCGCTCCTTAACTAAATTGCTAATCCGGTCCCTGTAAGCCTTACTTGCCGGTAAGGACAAGTTGAGCTTCCAGTAACCGGGTCCCTGTCTATGCGTTCTGTCAAGGTTGACCATGCAGGTCACTAATTTGTGGTCTGAATAGCCAACCATGCTCATTTTTGGACAACTTAAAAAGTCCTTATCCTTATTTCTAACTAAGAACCTATCTAGGTACGACCTAGATTATCCACTACGATTTGCCCAAGTCCAGGTTGGCGCAGTCGGAAAATCTAGTCGATATCTATCGGCCAGGTCAAATTGACCGATTAACCCTTTGAGGCTATTACACCCCTCTCTATCGGGACAGGCCCCTACGTAGTCCCAGCGTGCATCTAGGATACCATTCCAGTCCCCCACTAATAGCAAGGAGCGGGATGTCCCTAGAAAAGTCTCCAGACGATGGAAGAAGTCCGGCCGCATTGACCCGAAAGGGCCGTAGGCGGCTACCAACCTAAATGCTCCGCGTTCACCACTGCCAAGGTCCAGAACCACTAGTCGACCCTCTGGGTCCAAATGTACCATCTGTGTTGCGAGACCCAGATGTTTTTGCAGCAGAACGACAACCCCACCCCCACCTCCGGGCTGACAGAGAGATGCGTGCATCTCAAAGTCATCAAAGGTGGGGGCCAGCTGTCGCACGTTGCTGATCCGGGCCTCGCAAATAACCATCACATCTATACGTTGTGACCTGAGGTCATTTAGAAGCATTGCTTGCTTCCAAGTTGAGCCCAGGCCACGCGCATTTAAACAGCCTACTCTTAGCATAGCTATGTTGGTGGTGATGAGAAAAGGCACTTACCTCTCTGCGTCCCGGGTATCGGGCTGCACAATTTCCATTAGGGTGGGGGATGGGTTGTTGGGTGGGGTGGTGGTTTGTGGAAGTGTAGGGGCATCAATGTGTTGTGTGGTTGGGGTGTTTGGAGTTGTGTGGGTGTTTGGGGAGGAGGTGGGGTTGTTTTTTAGGAGGACGCGGTTAATGGGCCCGACGCAGGGGGGACCCACGTCCTCTTTAAAGTTGTTTTTTAAAGTTTTATAAGTGTCCTGTGGGGCCTTAATCATTTTGAGGTGGGGGAAATCCCCTGCCTGGGTGAAGTTAGGCCCTTGTGTTTTTATTAGATTGTTGTTGTACACAATGTTTAACAGTTTTTTGTTTCTTGTGTTTATGTATGTGTATGCATGTTTTTGTTTTTGTGTGGTGTTTTTTGTTTGCTGTTGTTGTGAGCTCTTTTGTGTTGGTGTCAGTGTTATGTTTTGGGGAGGGGTTGTTTTCATTTGTGTCTGAGGTGTGTTTTCTTTTTTTTCTTTTGATTGTGTGGAAGTGCTCCTCCTCGTCTGACGACGAACTAGGGTCATCTTCCGCGTTGGAGGGGAGGGGTATATTTTCGGGTTGTGTTTGCGGTGCGGGTGTTTTGGAAATTGTTTTTTTTTTAGTGGGGGGGATGGGTTGGACATTGTTTTGTTTTGGTTTGAGCTGTGGTGGTTGTTTTTGTAGTGGTAGTTGTGGTGATTGTGTTGGTTGTGCAGTTGTTGGTGGTGTAGGCAGGATTGGGGTTTTCTTATTAAGTTGGGGACAGACAGCCCTCAGGTGACCTCTGGTTCCGCAGAGGTAACACGAGGGCTGCCTACCCCCAACGGTAATGTTGATGAAAGTTTGATCATCCAGTATGACGCGTTCAGGGATCTGGGCGATCCTTTCGGGCCTCATTTGAACTACAAGTTCGAGGCTCGTTCCACTGAACGTGTCACCCGATGCCTTTCCCATGGACACCAGCATGTCATCCTCCAGGTCCAGGAAACCTGTCAAAACCCACCATATGTCCATAATCGGCAGGATGGTGTGGATTTTTATTTTTTGTGTTCTTCTACCCATGTACATAGGGTAGAAGGTGTATGCGGTGGATGTGATTGGTTTGATGGACAGTTTCACTGCTGTGTCCCTGTCCTTCATGAGAATGGATAGACTCCTGTAGAGTCTATCCTTCTGAATGAAGGTGATGTCCTTCATGACGTCTTTTAAAACCAGCTCTATTTCACTCTGTGATGGTTGAGCTGGTTTTTTACTTTTATTCGAGATTGTCCTAAACATGACCGTGTTTAGGAGTCTCTGGCTTTTTAGTTCCGAGGGGGAATGGATTGTGAATGAACCATTTTCCCCGTACACTATATATTTTTTCGCATCTGCCAGTAGCTCCTTCGCTTTGGTTATATCTACTGGCAGATAGTCGAGGGTTTTCCTTGTCGTCTCGGCGAAGGAGAAATTTTGTTTGTTTGTGTTGTTGTTGTCGTTGGTGGTGTTGTTGTTATCATTGTTGTTGTTGTCACAGTTATTGGTCTTGTTGTTGTTGTTATTGTTATTGGTGTTGTTTTCGTCCGTCGCATTGTTGTTGTTGTTGCTGTTGCTGGTGCCGCTGGTTCTTTGGGTTGTTGCCATGGCAACGTCAAGTTGTCGGTTAACAGATGGAGAAATTCCTTCCTCTGGCTGACCTTTCTTCTTGACCTCTGCTACTGTGACAGTGGCAGGGGGAAGCTGTAAGTTTATCTTCCCCTTTCCTCCTTCGAATTTTGGTGAAGAAGCTTCAGCCATTTTAAAAAATGTTAACTTTTCAACAAGAAAAAACTTTTTTTGTTTAACTATTTCGCCTAAAGGTGTAGAATATTTTGAGAGACTGACCAGATCAAAGTTTGACCTGGCTGTCCCTCTACAAAATGGTACAAAAATGAAAGTTTACAGTTCACAATTTCCGGATAAATTTAAACGAAACTTACCGAGCGAGCTCAGCACATGTGTCCATCGTAAAGAGAAGATATGACTCCATAGATAGATAGTTAGACAGACAAACAGACAGATGCCTATATACATTAGTAGATAGATAGATTTCTTTATTAGCCACAAGGGCGCAACAAGAAAGGGGACAATACAAAGACATGCCGGGGATTTTACTAGATAGATAGTTAGACAGACAGACAGACAGATGCTTATATACATTAGTAGATAGATAGTTAGACAGACAGACAGACAGATGCCTATATACATTAGTAGATAGATAGTTAGACAGACAAACAGACAGATGCCTATATACATTAGTTGATAGATAGTTAGACAGACAGACAGATGCCTATATACATTAGCAGATAGATAGTTAGACAGACAGACAGATGCCTATGTACATTAGTAGATAGATAGTTAGACAGACAGACAGATGCCTATGTACATTAATAGATAGATTTCTTTATTTACCATAAAGGCATAAAAAGAAGGGACAAATACAAAGGGGGAGTTTACATATAATCGAGTAAAAAGGGTGTAACATGAAAATAATCGAAAATAACCTCAAAAGGGAGGGGACGTGATGGGGGTTGCACACACCCCCGAAAAAGTGTGCAATCCTTTGCCCGGGGAGCACATGGAGAAGGCGCTCCCCTCTCCTTTACTTCTTTACCTACAGGATGGTATACAGAGAAGGCCCATTTACACGAGCCATTCTCGCCACTATCACCCACCTTTCATAAAACTGCCTGTGGCCAAGCACCTCTCTCTCCATTCTTATCCTTCTTCCGAAGTGATATCGGAAGAAGTAGACCAGACTATGGCCAGAGAGGAAGTTGCCTGACCTCAGACCTTTCAATCGTGTCCACCAAACAACCTCTTTCAACATGGCTATTACGCACAGAAAAACCGCCTTTGCTTCCTTTGTGAAGAGGGGAGGCGGTTTGATTGTCATCACGGACTCGGCTGTCAATTTAATCGGCGCCACCCGCGACAGCAGTTGTTCGGCGTAGCCCCACAGATCAGCCACGCCCGGACATTGCACCAATGCGTGCGCCACGGTTTCTTCGTGACGCACGCATCTAGGGCAAATCTTTTTTGAGGGATCCCTGCCCGGGCGCCCGTGTCTGTAGAGCCTCTCTCGAACGGGTAGAGCCCCTCGGTAGCACTGCCAGGCCAGTGACTTCTGGAAGTTGTCCATTGGTCCTGGGCCGAAAGTCCTACCGAACAGGCTGGCCAGTTCGTCTTCTTCCATGTCCAGCGACTCTCCAAGGGTGTCATCGCCCCTGCTAGCCACCAGCCCTCTATAGAATGATGAGGTGGATTCTCCACCGATGGCCCGGCCCGCTTGCCAGAGAGCCCTGAGCGCCTGAGCACACTCAGTGTGCCAGTCTCCCAGTTTTCCGGATCTTTGCTTGACCCAGGACTGTAGCTCGGTGAGTGAGACGAGTCTCGGAAAGGCTCGTTTCACGAACGGAGCCCACACCGGTTGACCAGTGAGGAATACCTGTAGGTGCCGTAGCCTTAATGCGTGCCTACGCATCATCAACCACGGCATCCCCAGCCCTCCTTTCAAAGGTTGTTGGCAGCAGATGGATCTTCTCACCATAGGAGGACGCTTCTTCCAAAGAAATTGGAAGAGCATGCGTTCCATGGTGGTGAGTGTTTCCTTAGGGCAAGGCACGACAGTCAGGCGGTAGTAAGTGACGGACGCTATCTATGTACATTAATAGATAGATAGTTAGACAGACAGACAGATGCCTATATACATTAGTAGATAGATAGTTAGACAGACAGACAGATGCCTATATACATTAGTAGATAGATAGATTTCTTTATTAGCCACAAGGGCGTAACAAGAAAGGGGACAATACAAAGACATGCCGGGGATTTTACATACAGTCGTGTAAAAAATATAAAAACAAACAATTTATACATTAGTAGATAGATAGTTAGACAGACAGACAGACAGATGCCTATATACATTAGTAAATAGATAGTTAGACAGATAGACAGACAGATGCCTATATACATTAGTAGATAGATAGTTAGACAGACAGACAGACAGATGCCTATATACATTAGTAGATAGATAGTTAGACAGACAAACAGACAGATGCCTATATACATTAGTTGATAGATAGTTAGACAGACAGACAGACAGATGCCTATATACATTAGTAGATAGATAGTTAGACAGACAGACAGATGCCTATGTACATTAGTAGATAGATAGTTAGACAGACAGACAGATGCCTATATACATTAGTAGATAGATAAATGCTGAGAGTTATGGATGAATGTGAAGCAGTTTTTCCGCGACCTTTTCTTCTCCATTCTATTCAACCAGCATGTATGTCGGCCATTGTCCTTTGACAAATTTGGGAACTGATTGCTTCAAGAATCAATGAAACTATTCCACATAATTTGTCGTTTAGTCTGTCAATAACTTGGTATTTACAATCTGCAAAGTTAACTATCTTTATGGTTATTGAGCGTGATGCATGGCTTTGACATTTTTTATTAGTTATTTCCATCTAAATTGTGTTTTCTTCGGTCAATCAGTTAATATTTATTCTCTGTTCATGAAACACTCTTTATGGTTATTCAATGTGACGTAAGGACTCAATTTTTTTAGTTTGGCTCTAATTTCTCTTTACTCGGTCACCCAGTCTGTATTTACAGTCTCTGTCAATACTGTGTTGTGTGTTCTAGTAATCAAGCTGAGGCCATGCTGGAGCATTGCCTACTCTGTTACGTGTTCTGGTTATCAGGCTGAAGCCATGCTGGGGCGCCGAGTACTCTATTAGGTGTTCTAGTTTTCAGGCTGTGGCCATGCTGGGTCACAGACTACTCTATTATATGTTCCATATAGCGCGCTTCATCAGACACTGGATTAGTTCCTTTTATTTTCCTCAGAAGAAGAGATCTTAGTCTCAAAATATCAGGACATATAATTAAATTAAAATAAAACCACTCCTTGTTTCATCAGACTTGTTTATCCATTCATTTCCCATTGTTGTGGCTTTCAAACTTCGAATTCTATATAATATATATTTACACACACACACACATATATATATATATATATATACATATATATATATATATATATATACATATATATATTTATTAAAATATATATATACATATATATATATACATATATATATATATATATATATATATATATATACATATATATACATATATATATATACATATATATATTTATTAAAATATATATATACATATATATATATACATATATATATATATATATATATATATATATATACATATATATACATATATATATATACATATATATATTTATTAAAATATATATATACATATATATATATACATATATATATATACATATATATATATATATATATATATATATATATACATATATATACATATATATATATATATATATATATACATATATATATATACATATATATATATATATATACATATATATATATACATATATATATATATATATACATATATATATTTATTAAAATATATATTTACACACACACACACACACACATATATATATATACATATATATATACATATATATATTTATTAAAATAACAGATTTTAGTCTTCAAATTTATTATTATTACTATACATATATATATATATATATATATATATATATATATATATATATATGCTAGCGTGGAAGAATGGACGTAAAACGACGATGATGATGATATATATATATATATGTATCATCATCATGACCATCATCGTCGTTTTACGTCCATTCTTCCACGCTAGCATGGGTTAGAGGGGTTGTCCTGTTGTGGGCAGTGTCCGGTCAGCTGACCTTGTCTTGCTCATACAGGAACTGATTCTGGCTTGATTTCTACAGCTGGATGCCCTTCCTAACACCAACCTCATTTACAGTGAGTGCTGGGTGCTTTATTGCCGTGGCACCTCCACGACCACTTTACAGTGGGAGGATGTGGGGGCATATTGTCTATATGCTTCAGCTCCAGCTTGTTCCCATGGGGGGGTCGGGTCTTCTGTATTATTGCGTGACGCCAGAGGTCACAGCCTTTGAGAAGTGTAATTGGGTAAGGTCGGCTTTTATCACCTCATCCCAGGTCTTGTTGGGTCTCCCTGTCATCGTCACCGTCACCGTCATCATTTTACGTCCTCTTTTTCCCTGCTTGCAAGGGTGGGACGGGAACTGATTCTGGCTTGATTTCTACAGCTGGATGCCCTTCCTAACACCAACCTCATTTACAGTGAGTGCTGGGTGCTTTTTTGCCGTGGCACCTCCACGACCACTTTGCAGTGGAATGATAGGGACCCCAGTCCTATCATCTCATTTCTACAGCTGAGTAAACTGGAGCAATGTGAAATAAAGTGTCTTGCTCAAGGAAACAACACATCACCTGGTCTGAGAATTGAACTCACAACCTTTTGATTGCAAGGCCAATGCTCTAACTACTAAGCCATGTGCCTCCATATATATATATATATATATTCCCAGGGTGATTCAGTGGGGCTGTTGGGTATCTGTTCATTTACAGTAAAGAGGCTGACATGATATCTACGACATTCTCAAACATAGATAACAACATAAGATTCGTCATAGAAGACCCCGACCCTGATAAAAATGGTTCCTCATCTCTGCTGGACTTCCAGCTTAGAATAACAGAAGGTGGTAATATATACAGCAAATTCTATCAGAAAAACTCCAGCAGGGGCTTGTTTCATCATTTCATTTTACGTCCGCTTTTCCCTGCTTGCAAGGGTGGGACGGGAACTGATTCTGGCTTGATTTCTACAGCTGGATGCCCTTCCTAACACCAACCTCATTTACAGTGAGTGCAGGGTGCTTTTTTGCAGTGGCACCTCCACGACCACTTTACAGTGGAATGATAGGGACCCCCAGTCCCTATCATCTCATTTCTACAGCTGAGTAAACTGGAGCAATGTGAAATAAAGTGTCTTGCTCAAGGAAACAACACATCACGCGGTCTGAGAATTGAACTCACAACCTTTCGATTGCAAGGCCAATGCTCTAACCACTAAGCCATGTGCCTCCATGTTTGTGCATTATAAGTCAGCCCTTCCCCTTTGTGCTAAAACCAGATACATAACAAATGAAGCTGCCACAGACATAAGATCTCCTCTAACATCAGCGCCATAAAATGTCCACCTACTTTAGCGAAGACATAACCACATGCTGACGACAATCATGATGATATATGTTTAAAATGGTCGCTCAGACAAGGACAGATTTTAATTAGACTCTTAACGAGTTCCATTATATTTTTTATTTTAATTTTAATTTTTTTTTCACTTTTGCGTTGAATATATATTTTTTTTTAAATTAATTACTTTATATTTTTTTATTTTCTTTTTGTGTGTAACATAATGTGTCTGGTGGTGGTATTGGTGGTGATGTTGGTGGTGGTGGTGGTGTTGATGGTAGTGGTGGTGGTGTTGGTGGTGGTGGTGGTGGTGTTGATGCTGGTGTGGTGGTGGTGGTGTTGGTGGTGGTGGTGGTGTTGGTGGTAGTGTTGGTGGTGGTGGTGGTATTGGTGGTGGTGGTGGTATTGGTGGTGATGTTGGTGGTGGTGTTGGTGGTGGTGTTGATGGTAGTGGTGGTGGTGTTGGTGGTGGTGTTGTTGTTGGTGGTGGTGTTGGTGGGGGTGATGGTGTTGTTGGTGGTGGTATTGGTGGTGATGTTGGTGGTGGTGTTGTTGGTGGTGGTGGTGGTGTTGGTGGTGTTGGTGGTAGTTTTGTTATGGTGGTGGTGTTGTTGGTGGTGGTGGTGTTGGTGGTGGGGGTGTTGGTGGTGGTGGTGGTGTTGGTGGTGGGGGTGTTGGTGGTGGTGGTGTTGGTGATGGTGTTGGTCGCAGTGGTGTTATGGTGGTGGTGCTGTTGTTGGTGGTGTTGGTGGTAGTGTTGTTATGGTAGTAGTGTTGGTGGTGGTAGTGTTGGTGGTGGTGGTGGTGGTGTTGGTGTTGGTGGTGGTTGTGGTGGTGGTGTTGGTGGTGTTGGTGGTAGTGTTGTTATGGTGGTAGTGGTGTTGGTGGTGTTGGTGGTGGTGGTGTTGGTGTTGGTGTTGGTGGTGGTGTTGGTGGTGGTGGTGTTGGTGGTGGTGGTGGTGATGTTGGTGGTAGTGTTGTTATGGTGGTAGTGATGGTGGTAGTGGTGGTGGTGTTGTTGTTGTTGCCAGTGGTATTGTTGTTGTCATTGTTGTTGTTGTTGTTATTGATGTTGCAGTAATTATTAGTTGTGTAGTTTAACATAATTGATAATTAGGATTTCAATGAGTCAGATATCTTTCTCTATTTGCCACAGGGGCGTACAAAAATGAGACATTACAAGACGGCAGGGGGTTTTACATAAAAATAATTTTAACATTAATAAATAACAATAAACTATATATAATAAAATAACAATTGAAATCCCCAATAGGTGGGGGGACGTTACTGCAGAGTTGCTTTACACCCCGTGGATAGAACAACCCTCAACACCAGGAACACGTTTTGTTGGTGTTCCTGTCTTCCCTCTGTTTATCTTCCTCAACCTACAGGTTTATATACAGAGAAGGCCCATTCACTCGGGCCATTTTTGCCACATTCACCCACCTTTCAGTGAATTTACTGGGGTGTAGCACCTCTCTCTCCACTCTCACCTTCCTTCTGGAGTGATACTTAAAGAAGGGGATAAGTTGTTGTCTGGAGAGAAAGGTGTTTGCCCTCACTCCTTTTAACCTCGTCCACCATATTACCTCTTTCGCCATAGCCACCAGACAGAGGAAAACCACCTCTCCTTCATTCTTAAATGAAGGTGGCTGGGTGATCCTCATGATGGACTCGGCTGACAACTGGATGCGTCCCACATGTGACAGCAACTGTTCGACATAATTCCACAGATCGGTCAACCCTGGGCACTGAACAATTGCGTGCAGAGCGGTTTCGATGTCCTACTCGCATCTTGGACAGGTCCTTTTGGCAGGATCTCTGCCAGGGCGTCCGTGCCTGTAGATTTTGTCTTGAAGTGGTAGAGCTCCTTGGTAGCACTGCCAGGCCAGAGACTTCTGGAAGTTATCCATAGGACCTGGACGGAAAGTCCTCCCGAACAGACTGGTCAGTTTGTCCTCCTCGAATCCTAGAGTTTCCCCAAGAACGTCGTCGCACTTATCCTCCACTAATCCCCTATAGAATGTCAAAGTAGAGTCTCTGCTGATTGCCGTTCCGCTTGGTAGAGGGCTGTGAGCGCCTGTAGGCACTTGAGGTGCCAGGCACCCATTTTCGGTCTTCGCTTGGCCCAGGACTGCAGCTCTGTTAGTGAGATGAGTTGTGGAAGAGCTTGTCTCACAAACGACAGCCACACCGGTTCACCGGTCAGGAATACCTGGAGATGGCATAGCCTCAGTGCATGTTTGCGCATCATCAGCCACGGCATGCCCAGCCCTCTGTTAGAAGGGTGTTAACAGCAGATGGATCTCCTCACCAATGGAGCCTGTTTCTTCCAGAGGAACTTGAAGAGTAGGCGTTCCATTTTGGTAAGGTGTTCGCGGGGGCAAGGCACAACTGTCAAGCGGTAGTAGATGATGGACGCTATGTAAGTGTTCGCCACCTCTGCTCGACCTTTCAAGGAGAGTTTGCACTCAGCCCACTTCTGGGTGAGTGCAAACACCTTCGCCGTGGCCTCATACCAGTTCTTGTCCACCTGGAGGTCTGGACCGAACCAGACCCCGAGCAATTTCACCTGTCCTTTCGTCCAGCATCCAACGACACTGTCGGAAGGCATGGGTTTGCCTCTCCATGTGCCGAGTTGCAAACCGACAGACTTGTTTGATTTTAGTCTTGCTCCTCTCACCGTTTCGTATTCCTGTAATAGGTTGCCGTTTACCCTGATGTCCGAGGTTTTCGACACCATTACGGTTGTGTCGTCAGCATAAGCTGACGCTGCTTTCCGCAGTCCTGGTTCGATCGGGATGCCCTGCAACAGCTCCAATTTCCGCAGTAACGGCTCGAGAGTCAGTACATACAGAATGGAGGAGAGAGGGCATCCCTGACGGATGGAACGCATGATTTGGAATGGCTCTGATATGTAGCCATTCACCTTGACTGTCGAGCAGATGCTGGTGTGCATGGCAGCAATCCAGCCTCTGAAGAGGGGACCGAAGCCGGCCACTTTGAGAACTGCTTCCAAGTATTGATGGTCGACCCTATCAAATGCCTTAGACTGATCTAAATTGATCAGAGCCCCACCAAAGCCAGGTTTACACCCTACCCTCTCTATGATGTATCGAATGAGGTGGAGGTTGTCGTGTATGGACCTGGTCGGGATTGCACACATTTGGGCTTCCCCTACCAGGTTCTCGACGACAAGTGCCAGCCTTGCTGCTAACACCTTGGCCAAAATCTTTAACTCTGTGTTGAGCAGAGTTATGGGCCTGAAATTGCTTATCTCATCCCCCTTGTTCTCATCTTTCCTGATCAGCATTACTACGTCTCTGCCTACAGAACTGGGAATCCGCTCGTTCTGCTGCCAGTTGCAGTAAACCGCTTCAAGGATGCCAGAGAACAAGTCTGACATGCCTATGTAAAACTCATAGGGCAGACCATCTAAACCGGGTGATTTGCATTTCCCGCAGCGGCCTAGGGCATCTTCTATTTCGCCCGCTGTGATCGGCCTTTCGCAGCTCTCCGCATCCATGCTCGAGAGTTGCGGAACGCCGTCGAGGTAGGAGCTGAAGTCCATCACCTCGCTCGATGTACCGCTTTGCCCAAACAGTTGTGCAAAATGCTGCTGGAAGGCTACACACATCTGCTTGGATTCAAGTATAATGCGTCCATCTTTGTCTTGCAAAGACCGAATTGTGGATTTTTTGCCACTTTTCGCCTCTGCCACTTGGGCCCAGCTAACAGCTTTGGCTCCCTCGTTTCTTAGAGCACTTGTTCTACTTCTGACAATACAACCTTCGTGTTTCACGTTGAAGAACTGGTCTAGTGCCGTTCTCGCCACTAGCACATCAGCTGTACTGCCATTCCTAAGTGCCTCTTCTATTTTAGCTACCAGTTCCTTTTCAGTTTTGTTTTTTTCTAAAGCTACTTCCTTGCTAAATGCTGTTGATTCTATTCTAATTGTTCTCTTGAGAGAGCTCCACCACCTGTTGTTGACGATCGTCCCCGTCAACTGGCACTGAACTAAGGTGCTAATCCGTTTACTGTAGGCCTTACGCGCCGGGAGCAACATGTTTAGTTTCCAGTATCCGGGTCCCTGTCTATGTGTTCTATTAAGGTTGACTACGCAGGTGACTAATTTGTGGTCTGAATAGGCAACCATGTGCATTTGTGGACAGCTTAATGTTTCCTTATC
Source organism: Eledone cirrhosa (assembly GCA_964016885.1). Lineage (NCBI taxonomy): Eukaryota > Metazoa > Mollusca > Cephalopoda > Octopoda > Eledonidae > Eledone > Eledone cirrhosa. The sequence continues at coordinate 21,505,725 of OZ024765.1, forward strand.
ATTGTCTAATTAAAAATCTAAATACGATCTAGAAGACCCAGTCCGGTTGCTCCACGTCCAGAGTGGTGCACTTGGGAAGTCTAGTCGATATCTATCAGCCAGTTGGAATTGGCTGATGAGATTTTTGAGGCTATTACACCTCCCTCTATTATCACAAGCTCCTACATAGTCCCTTCCAGTCCCCCGCTATCACTAAGGAGTGAGACGTTCCCAGGAATGGCTCCAGATGCGTAAAGAACTCTGGTCGCGATGTCTCAGTCAGGGCATATACGGCCACTGTCCGAAAACTCCACCTTCACTACCATTCACGTCCAGGACCACCAGGCTGCCCTCTGGGTCCAAGTGAATCGTCTGTATTTTGAGATCCAAGTTTTTTCGAAACAGAACAGCAACTTCCCCTCCACCTCCTGGCTGACAGAGAGATGCGTAGATCTCAAAGTCATCGAACATGGGGGTTAGCTGCTGCTTGTCGTGAATTCTGGACTCGGTGATGGCTATCACATCTATACAATGTGACCTGAGATCATTTAAAAGCTGGCCCTGTTTCCAGGACATGCCCAGGCCCACGTACATTCAAACATCCAGCTTGAATAGTCGCTATGTTGGTGAAGAAGAGTTAAGGAGAGAAAAGGCAGGAACACTTACCTTTTCGTTTCCTGGAGGTCGGGTTGTTCGATCTCCATGTCCAGATTGGTGGTGTTTGGGGAGGGAGGGAATCCTTTTAGCAGGACATGGTTAAGGGGCTTTTGGCAAGGGGGGCCCACATCATGTGGGAAGTTCTCTTTTAAAGTTTCATACTGTAGGGTTGTTACCCTGATAAGTTTGAGGATTGGGGGTGGGTCGTTGGTGGGGAAAGTTTTCCCTTACGTTTGTATTGTGGGGTCCTTTCGGACAGTTTCCACCAGTTCTTTGTTTCTTGTTTTTATGTATGTGTAGTGTGTTTTGTTTTTTATGTGTACTGTTTCTGTTTGTAGTTTTCTTTTTGTGGTTGGGGTTTGTGATTGTGGTGGTGTGGGTGTTTGTTTTGTTGGTGAAGTGTTTGGTTGTGTTGGTGGTGATTGTGTTGTTGGTGTGTTTGTCGTTTGTGGCGGTGGGGTTGGGTGTGTGCATGTTTTCTGCAGATGTTTTTGTGTCTTTCTTGTTTTTTGGATTTTTGGGGTTCCTCTTCATTCTCACTTGGAGATGTAGAGGTTCCCGTATCTGAGACTTCTGAATCAGGGGTAGATGGGAGGGGTATGTTGTGTGGTGGAGTGTTTGTGGAAGTATTTGACAGGGGAGGGGGAGAGGCAATGGAGGGTTTTTCAGTGGGATGTTGTGTGTGGGGTTGTCTCTGGTCTGTGGTGGGGTGGGAGTGGATGTTGCAGCTGTTTGTGTTGTGTTTGGTTTGGAGTATTGATGTTGGGGTTTTGGTGTTGGTAATAACACCTTGTTTGTCCTCGGTTTGTTTAAGAGAGGGCAAAAGGCCTTTAAGTGTGTGGTTTTCCCACACTTATGGCACTGAGATCTTTTCCCCTCCACTAAAATGGAGATGACATCTTCCTCAAGGACGATCCTGTCCGGTAGTTTTTCAACTCTCTCTGGCCTCATTTGTACCAGAACCTCGATGCAGGTTCCAAACCAGTTATGCCGGTCTGTCCTGTCTACAGATAGGAGGGTGTCCTCATCCTTCTTCAGGATGCAGCGTAGAATACACCAAATGTTGACCTCTGCTGGGATCCTGGTTATTTTTATTTTATAGGACACACACAGAGACACTGGCAGACTACCACAGGAACACGCACACAGACACACACATACACACACACAGAGACACTGGCAGACTCCCACAGGAACACGCACACAGACACACACATACACACACACAGAGACACTGGCAGACTACCACAGGAACACGCACACAGACACACACATACACACACACAGAGACACTGGCAGACTACCACAGGAACACGCACACAGACACACACATACACACACACAGAGACACTGGCAGACTCCCACAGGAACACGCACACATACACACACATACAGAGACACTGGCAGACTCCCACAGGAACACGCACACAGACACACACATACACACACACAGAGACACTGGCAGACTCCCACAGGAACACGCACACAGACACACACATACACACATACAGAGACACTGGCAGACTCCCACAGGAACACGCACACAGACACACACATACACACACACAGAGACACTGGCAGACTCCCACAGGAACACGCACACAGACACACACATACACACACACAGAGACACTGGCAGACTCCCACAGGAACACGCACACAGACACACACATACACACACATACACACACACAGAGACACTGGCAGACTCCCACAGGAACACGCACACAGACACACACATACACACACACAGAGACGCACTGGCAGACTCCCACACACACAGACACACAGACACACACATACACACACACAGAGACACTGGCAGACTCCCACAGGAACACGCACACAGACACACACATACACACACACAGAGACGCACTGGCAGACTCCCACAGGAACACGCACACAGACACACACATACACACACACAGAGACACTGGCAGACTCCCACAGGAACACGCACACAGACACACACATACACACACACAGAGACGCACTGGCAGACTCCCACAGGAAC
>OZ024765.1:21510877-21523377 GCA_964016885.1 Eledone cirrhosa
TATATGTAGGTGGAGGCACATGGCTTAGTGGTTAGAGCATTGGCCTTGCAATCGAAAGGTTGTGAGTTCAATTCTCAGACTGGGTGATGTGTTGTTTCCTTGAGCAAGACACTTTATTTCACATTGCTCCAGTTTACTCAGCTGTAGAAATGAGATGATAGGGACTGGGGTCCCTATCATTCCACTGCAAAGTGGTCGTGGAGGTGCCACGGCAAAAAAGCACCCAGCACTCACTGTAAATGAGGTTGGTGTTAGGAAGGGCATCCAGCTGTAGAAATCAAGCCAGAATCAGTTCCCGTCCCACCCTTGCAAGCAGGGAAAGGTGGACGTAAAATGAAATGAAATGAATGTATGTATGTATGTATATATGACCCCTTAGCCTTTGTCAAGGCAGAATTCTAGAGAAGGAAAACTCTGATATAACACCTGCAACCCTGATGGTATCCAATGATGTTGACTTGTTCTTCTTTTTGGTAAATATCAACTTGGTTAAGAGAGTGGGACTGGCTTTGTGCAGTGCCTTTGCTCACTATAAAAGCTTCACGGCACAGGCATTGCTTTATATCTGGAGATCTCTCTGCACTTGTCGTCACTTGGTACCATGGGCCCAGCACTATGTGTCAATAATTGTCACAAGTGTAGTGTTTGTACCAAAGTTTTCAAGTCGCTGGCTGGACTAAAAAGTCACACTCGTTCAGTGCATCGGTAGGGATATAAAGTAGTGGCCGTACTCGAAAACGAGTTGGCAGCCACCATGTATGTATGTGCTGGTGATAACTTCTTAAACTGCCTCACTGATCTCTTTGTGAATGTTTGGAATGAAGATGTGCCAGAGGATTGGAAAGATGCATTGATGGTGGTACTTTACAAAGGAAAGGGGGCCAAAGATGACGGTGGCAACTACAGAGGTATCTCGCTGCTATCTGTGACTGGGAAGATCTTGTGCAGGATATTGTTGGACAGATTGATACAGCACATTGCTGTTGAGGTACTTTCTGAGTCCCAATGTGGCTTTAGGAATGGCAGAGGCACTGTTGACATGATCTTCTCGGCCAAACAACTTCAAGAGAAGTTTTTGTCGATCTGACCAAGGCATTTGACACCATTAATCGGAAGGCTTTGTGGGTTATTTTAGAGAGATTGGGCTGTCCTGAAAAGTTTGTGAACATTCTGAAACTCTTCCACGATGACATGCAGGCATGGGTGAATATACACACCCGTCCCACTACCCCCAACCCATCTGCACCACCCCTTTCTCTGTAAAGTTATGTTGGTACCACAACATCCAGTCCGAAATAAATGAGGTTGTGTAGGTGTTACGACAAAAAAAACACACAGTCCACACTGTAATGTGGCCGTGTAGGTAACACGGTAAAAACCTCCCAGTCCACACTGTAAACGTGGTTGCTGTTAGGAAGGGCATCCAGCCGTAGAAAACCCGCCAGACAGTCCTATACGTGCAAGACAACCAATCTTGCCTCAAGTGGGAAAATTCCCGTCCAAACCCATGCAAGCGTGGAAGATGGAAATTAAATGATGATGATGATGATGCTACACACATATATATATATATATAAATATATACACATATATATATATAAATATATACACATATATATATAAATATATACACATATATATATATATATAAATATATACACATAAATATATACAATGCAAGGCAGTGTGTCAATGCAAATCAGGATGTTGTTGGAGATAAATGTGTCTGGAATGATGCTGGTGTACTTAGCGTCACGATGGTCAGAAAAAGGAGGCCTGGAAATGTCATTATGAGAGACTAATGAATGTGGAGAAGGAATGGGAGAGAGAGAAATTACCCTCAGTAGCTCCGACAGAGGGACCAGCTATTGACGTTGACGAATATAGGGTCCAAGAGGCGATTAAGGAAATGAAAAATGCTATAAGAACCAGATCGTCAGCATAGAGAAGTTCCCATGGACAGCCAGTCTTAAACTCCTCTGTTATGGCTTGGAGGACTATAATGAACAAGAGCGGGCCGAGGACCGAACCTTGATGTACTCCTACTTATATCTGGAATTCCTCACTAAACTCCATTCCTACCCTGACTTTACTGAGAGTACCTCTGTACAAAGTTTGCACTGTCCTCACAAGCCATTCCTCAACACCTAGTTTCATTAGGGACCACCAGATGACAGATCGTGGTACCCTATAAAAGGCCTTCTCTAGGTCAACAAAGGCTAAATATAGTGGCTTATCTTTCTCTAAGAACCTCTCTTGCAATTGTCTCACCAAGAAGAGGGAATCTGTTGTACTCTTCGCAGGCACAAAACCAAACTGCATCTCATCTAGTTTGACCCTTTCTCTAATTAGTTGTGCTAATATCCTTTCTGCCACTTTCATAACCTGGTCCATCAGTTTTATACCCCTATAATTGCTCCTCTCCAGAGCATCTCCTTTACCTTTGTAGCAATTTATGAGAATACTGCTGCACCAGTCTTTGGGTATGACACCACCATATATAGCCTGATTGATTATGCGTGCAACCAGTTTAGTGCCTACGTCCCCTGATGCCTTCAGCATCTCAGCAACCATTCCCGATGGTCCAGCAGCACTCACTGTAAATTAGGTTGGTGTTAGGAAGGGCATCCAGCTGTAGAAATCAAGCCAGAATCAGCTCCCGTCCCACCCTTGCAAGCAGGGAAAAGTGGACGTAAAATGAAATGATGATGATGATGTTGATGATGATGTGTATATATTTATTTATATATATATATTTATATATATATGTGTATATATATATGTGTGTATATATATATATATATGTGTGTATATATATATATATATATATGTATATATTTATATATATATATATATATATTTCGTTTCTGAATTTGTTTAGAAAGATTCTTTATCTGAAAACGTGTGTTGAAACCGCTATTGTTATACTTTGGGAGGGTCATGTTGCCAATAAGAAACACACGCACCAATTGCTTTCACTTCAATTTATTATAAATTAAATTTATAAATTCCGGTTGGTTGGTTGGTTGCACAACCAGACGATTGTTCATATATTGTCAAAGTTCTTTCGTCACACATTCTGTAACCTCTTCAATGACTGGGGATTCTTTTCTTTGTTTTTGTGAATCCCCAGTCACTGAAGAGGTCACAGAATGAGTGACGAAAGAACTTTGACAATATATGAACAATCGTCTGGTTGTGCAACCAACCAACCAACCAGAAATTTATAAATTCTCAAATTTATAAATTTAATTTATAATAAATTGAAGTAAAAGCAACTGGTGCGTGTGTTTTTTATTGGCAACATGACCCTCCCAAAGTATAACAATATATATATATATATATATATATATATAAAATATTAAAAAAATAATGAATAAAACAATGAAACAGTTCCTTAAACAAAAAAAGTTCATTATTTAACAATCGTTTCTGGGATATATATGTGTTAGAATTGGCATGCATATTTAACAGATCTATGTACAAAATTATACAAAATTATACAAACTATCAAAATTAAATACACATACCAACTCATATATATGCCGTCTTCAGAAATAATTGTTTCTACTTTTGGCACAAGGCCAGCAATTACCCAGTGCATTACTGGTACTTTATTTTATCGACCCCGTAAGGATGAAAGGCAAAGTCAACCTCGGCGGGATTTGAACTCAGATCGTAAAGGGACGTAACTATGCCGTCTTCAGAAATAATGAAATATATTTATTGATAATAACAACAATTCAAAATTACAGGTCTGTTTGGGAACAGAGTTCAAATTGACCAATATCCGGATTACATTGAGTTCTTCATACGGATTGGACACTACCGTAAACTCTTGGTAGATTTATCTACATATATATATATATATATGTAAATGTGGTTGGTGTTAGGAAGGGCATCCAACTGTAGAAAACCTGCCAGACAGTCCTATGCGAGCAAGACAATCACTCTTGCCTCAAGTGGGACTACCCCCGTCCAAACCCATGCAAGCGTGGAACACGGACGTTAAACGTTGATGATGATGATGATGATGATATATACAAGATATTTTAATACAAGACTTTACAACAGAAATATTAGCAGTCTAAGAGAGAGGACATCTTGAAGCTGGTCATTAAATAACTAAGATGGAGAATAATATATATTGTCAAAGGTATACCAAGAATAAATATGATATTTTTCTAATATATGGAGGCCATGAAACTATTCAACAACAGCCATATTTAACTGTGTTACAGCTGGTATTGTCTTTCATGTTTATTCCTTGTGTTTTTGCTTCTTTTGTTGAAGAAACAGGGGTGTGAGGGATATTGCTAAAAGATATTGGCCAGAAGGGAGGTGGAACTATAGGGTTACATTTGTGTGTATGTGTGTGTGTTTTGTTGAGCATACACACACACACACCTATATATATATATATATATATATAGGTGTGTGTGTTTTGTTGAGCATACACACACACACCTTTATATATATATATATAAAATATATATATATAAAATATTAAAAAAATAATGAATAAAACAATGAAACAGTTCCTGATATTAAACAAAAAAAGTTCATTATTTAACGATCGTTTCTGGGATATATATGTGTTAGAATTGGCATGTATATTTAACAGATCTATGTAAACTCCGTAAACTACCGTAAACTCTTGGTAGATTTATCTACATATATATATATATAGGTGTGTGTGTGTATGTATACATATATATACATATGTGTTTGTGTATACACATATGTATACATATGTGTGTGTATTCACATATATATACATATATTTATATATATGTATGTATACATGTATATATATATATACATATATGTATTTATATATATATATATGTATATATATCATCATCATTATCATCAACGTTTAACGTCCATGTTCCACGCTTGCATGGGTTTGGACGGGGGTTTTCCCACTTGAGGCAAAAGTGGTTGTCTTGCTCGCATAGGACTGTCTGGCGGGTTTTCTACAGTTGGATGCCCTTCCTAACACCAACCACATTTACAGTGTGGGGCTGGCAGGTTTTTACCGTGTTGCCTACACGGCCACATTTACAGCGTGGACTGTGTGTTTTTTGTCGTGACACCTACACGATCTCATTTGTTTCGGCCTGGATGTTGTGGGACCAACATAACTTTACATTGAAAGGGGCGGTGTGGATGGGGTGGGGTGGTGGGACGGGGGTGTATTTTGTTAGAGGTGCCTACTGGCTGTAGTAGGTTTTACTTTGTATTTAGATAAGGCGGGTCTTCTCTATTACTGAGTACCGCCAAAGGTCTCGGTCCAGTGACATTGTCTTGGAGAGGTGTAAGTGTGTGAGGTCGGAATTTATCAGCTCGTCCCAGGTTTTTCTGGGTCTGCCTACTCCGTGGCTACCGTCTATCTTTATTGCCCTGCACTTTGTTATACAGCTGTCGTCTTTCATGCGCATCACGTGACCATACCAACGTAGCCTTCTCTCGAGTAAACAACATCTGATCCCTCTTATTTCTAATTTTTTCCTTAGTTCGTTTATGCTTTGCCGTTCACGTATATTACTATTACACATCCAACGGAGCATGCAAGCTTCGTTTCTCTCTAGTCTGCGTATATCCTCTGCACACAATGCCCAGGTCTCACTGCCATGTAACATTGCTGTTCGTATGCAGGCATCATACAACCTGCCTTTCATTTTTAGGGAGAACCCTTTAGCGGCTAATAGTCGTATAAGCTCTCTGAACTTTTTCCATCCAGTTCTGACTCTACTGTACTTTCAGAGCACCCTCCCCCCACTGCTGATTTTGTCACCCAGGTAACGGAAGCTGTCCACTATTTCTATAGAACCCTCTGCGCAGTTGAAAGAGTTAGTATTTTGTGGGCACTTGCTGCTACTTATTGCACCAGAGCACCGGCCACATGTAAAATCTATGTTCTTAGTTAGCTTACCTGTGATCCCACTACATCTTTTATGCACCCATACTTTGCATTTGGGACACAAAATGGAGTTTCTACCTACGCCTTTCCTACACACTGAGCATGACCACTTCCCGGAAGGGACCGCCGCCTTATTTTCTTTCTTACAAACTAGAACTTTAGTCTTAGCCAGGTTAATTTTAAGGCCTTTTGATTCTAGGCCGTGCTTCCATGTTTGGAATTTCTTCTCTAGCTCGGCCATTGATTCAGCTATGAGTGTTAGGTCATCTGCGTATAGGAGTTCCCATGGGCAGCCGGTCTTGAACTCCTCTGTTATAGCCTGAAGGGCAATAATAAATAGTAGGGGGCTGAGAACGGAGCCCTGATGGACGCCAACCTTTACGCTAAACTCTTCACTATATTCGTTGTTAATTCTAACCTTGCTGACTGTTTCTTTATACATGGCTTGTATAGCTCTCACAAGCCATTCGTCAACACCTTGTTTTCTAAGATCCCACCAGATAATGGAACGGGGGACTCTGTCGAAAGCTTTCTCCAAGTCGACAAAAGCTAAGTATAGGGGTTTACTTTTAGCTAGGTACTTCTCCTGTAGTTGTTGTACAATGAAAAGAGCGTCTGTGGTACTTTTGCCTGACACAAACCCGAACTGCATTTCATCTAGATCAATTCTCTCTCTGATTAGTTGCGCTATTACTTTTTCCGTGACCTTCATGACCTGGTCGATTAATTTAATGCCTCTATAGTTACTCCTATCTAGAGCATCTCCTTTACCCTTATAACAGTTAACGATGATGCTGTTACGCCAGTCCTTCGGAACAACCCCATTCTGTACGACTTGGTTAACCATGGTGTGTCCCACTGTACCAGATGCCTTCAGCATCTCAGCAACTATTTCCGAAGGCCCAGCCGCCTTACCCGTCTTCATATCTTTGATTGCCTTACTTATTATACTACCCTCGACTAACACTGCTGGTCCCTCTATTGGGTCGATGTGGGGGAGACTGTCTTTCTCCCATTTATTCTCCTCATTTAGTAGCCTTTCGTAGTGACACTTCCAAGCTACCTTCTTATCAGCGTCAGTGATGGCAAGTACGCCGTCATCATTAAGTACACACTTCTCCCCGACAATATCACGGTTTTCCTTGACACATTGCCTAGCAATCCTGAACACCTCACGTTTTTGGTCCTCGCGTTGTAGAACATGCTTGAACTTTCTTTCCTCTGCTTCCCTTCTTGCAAAGTACACTTGTCTCCTAGCTTCCCTCCTGGCCACTTGATAGTCTTCTCTACTTCCCCCATCCCGCCTTACTTTCCAAGCCTGCTTTTTGGCCGTAATTGACCCCTCCACCTTACTGTTCCACCACCATGTTACCCTCCTCCTGCCACAGACTTCGTCTGCCGCCATCAGCAGGTTTGCTTTCAGGAATTCCCACTGTTCCTCTATATTGTATGACTCTAATTGCTCTTCCTTACTGTCGAAAGCATCAAGTAGTATGCTTTTAAATTTATTTCTGGCTGTGGGGTCCTTTAGCTTCCATATTTTGTATGCTTTTAAATTTATTTCTGGCTGTGGTGTCCTTTAACTTCCATATTTATATATATATATATAGAGAGAGAGTAATGTAAATGTTATGTGAGATATTATGTGAGGTAAAGCCTTTACTGTGAAAATACAATAGTATATATAGAGTAATGTAAATGTTATGTGAGATATTATGTGAGGTAAAGACTTTACTGTGAAAATACAATAGTATATATAGAGTAATGTAAATGTTATGTGAGATATTATGTGATCTAAAGACTTTACTGTGAAAATACAATAGTATATATAGAGTAATGTAAATGTTATGCGAGATATTATGTGAGGTAAAGACTTTACTGTGAAAATACAATAGTATATATAGAGTAATGTAAATGTTATGTGAGATATTATGTGATCTAAAGACTTTACTGTGAAAATACAATAGTATATATAGAGTAATGTAAATGTTATGTGAGATATTATGTGAGATATTATGTGATCTAAAGACTGTACTGTGAAAATACAATAGTATATATAGAGTAATGTAAATGTTATGCGAGATATTATGTGAGGTAAAGACTTTACTGTGAAAATACAATAGTATATATAGAGTAATGTAAATGTTATGATATATTATGTGAGGTAAAGACTTTACTGTGAAAATATAATAGTATATATAGAGTAATGTAAATGTTATGCGAGATATTATGTGAGGTAAAGACTTTACTGTGAAAATACAATAGTATATATAGAGTAATGTAAATGTTATGATATATTATGTGAGGTAAAGACTTTACTGTGAAAATATAATAGTATATATAGAGTAATGTAAATGTTGTGTGAGATATTATGTGAGGTAAAGACTTTACTGTAAAAATACAATAGTATATATAGAGTAATGTAAATATTATGTGAGGTAAAGCCTTTACTGTGAAAATATAATAGTATATATAGAGTAATGTAAATGTTATGTGAGATATTATGTGAGGTAAAGACTTTACTGTAAAAATACAATAGTATATATAGAGTAATGTAAATGTTATGTGAGATATTATGTGAGGTAAAGCCTTTACTGTGAAAATACAATAGTATATATAGAGTAATGTAAATGTTATGTGAGATATTATGTGAAGTAAAGCCTTTACTGTGAAAATATAATAGTATATATAGAGTAATGTAAATGTTATGTGAGATATTATGTGAGGTAAAGACTTTACTGTGAAAATACAATAGTATATATAGAGTAATGTAAATGCTGTAGGGTAAATGAAATATCTTGTTTATAGTTTGATGATATTTGATAATATATTGTTCTACAAGTTTGGTAGATCTTTTAAAGGCCAGCTTCAAGATGTTTTCGTTCTCTTAGACCGGTAATGTTTCTGCTATAAAATCTTGTATATATATCACATCTATAGTTTGTCTTCGATAACATACCGTATCTACAGTGCTGGTAATTTATCTAATGATTTGCTTCAAGATGTCCTCTCTCTCTCTCTCAATTTTTTTTTCATTCCTTGTATTTTGATCATGCTTTATTTTTATTTTTAATTTCATTCGCACCGTTTCCTTTCGCTATATGTCTCTCCCCCACTCCCCTACACACCCTTTGAACTCTGTTCCCACACACTTCTCACCTGAGGAAGGGCTTATGCCCGAAACGTCGTTCCCCACCACCACCCCACTCTCCAGAGCGTGAAATTAATAAACATTCGTTGTACTGCCTCTCTGTTTTGTCCCTGTTCAAATTTTTCCATTATATATATATATATACATATGTGTGTGTGAATGAAGTAATTCCATCGGAAAAGTCCAGGAAAAAAGAGTGCTCTATGTAGGTAACAGAGCTTAATAGTTATGTAATAAACAACATAAGGCAATTATTCCATTTACCAGTGGTTTCTTAAAAGCAAAAAATGTTGCTTTCAATCATCAGAATGAATAAAATCCTGGTCTATTTATTGAATTGGATTTTAAAAAACCAATTTTAAAATCCAATTCAATAAATAGACCAGGATTTTATTCATTCTGATGATTGAAAGCAACATTTTTTGCTTTTAAGAAACCACTGGTAAATGAAATAATTTTAAAATCCAATTCAATAAATAGACCAGGATTTTATTCATTCTGATGATTGAAAGCAACATTTTTTGCTTTTAAGAAACCACTGGTAAATGGAATAATTTAAAAATCCAATTCAATAAATAGACCAGGATTTTATTCATTCTGATGATTGAAAGCAACATTTTTTGCTTTTAAGAAACCACTGGTAAATGGAATAATTTTAAAATCCAATTCAATAAAGAGACCAGGATTTTATTCATTCTGATGATTGAAAGCAACATTTTTTGCTTTTAAGAAACCACTGGTAAATGGAATAATTTTAAAATCCAATTCAATAAATAGACCAGGATTTTATTCATTCTGATGATTGAAAGCAACATTTTTTGCTTTTAAGAAACCACTGGTAAATGGAATAATTTTAAAATCCAATTCAATAAATAGACCAGGATTTTATTCATTCTGATGATTGAAAGCAACATTTTTTGCTTTTAAGAAACCACTGGTAAATGGAATAAATGCCTTATGTTGTTTATTACATAACTATATATATGCATTGCTGGAAGATCTTTGATAATATATGACACTATAAAACTTCGTTAGGTCATAAAACTTTGACGAGACATCAACATTAAATATTTCAGATTTCTGATATTCAAGATATTAGGAGAGGGTGGTGAGGAGAGGGTGGTGGGGAGAGGGGGTTGGGGGGGAGGGGGCAGAAGGGGGATCCTTACTTTGTGAGACACCACCACTACGCCACCTACACCACCACCACAACAACACCACCACCGTTGCCAGCAACACACCACCAACACCACCGCCACTACACCACCACCACCACAACAACACCACCACCGCCACCACCACCACTACACCACCACCACCACCACCACCATCACCACACCACCACCACCACCACCACTACACACCACCACCAGCAACACGTCACCAACACCACCACACCAAAAAAACCACCACCACCACTACTACACACCACCAACATCAACACACCACCACCACACCACCACCAACACCACCACCACCACTAATAAATTTATAGTAAAATATTGGTACCCTTGAAATACGTATAATATAATAAATATGGTTTTGTAAAGATATTTTCCATTCATTAATATTATTGGTGGATTGGCAGTATCGGTAGAAAGTCGGACACCATGCTTTGAAGCATAGAGTTACGTCCCTTTATGATCTGAGTTCAAATCCCGCCGAGGTTAACTTTGCCTTTCATCCTTACGGGGTCGATAAAATAAAGTACCAGTAATGCACTGGGTAATTGCTGGCCTTGTGCCAAATGTAGAAACAATTAATATTATTAATATATATATATATATACACACACACATATAGATATATACATACATACACACACACATATATATATATATATATACACACATATATATGTATATATATAAAAACAAATATACATATGCACACACGTACATTATATATATATATATATATATATATATATATATATAAAATATTAAAAAAATAATGAATAAAACAATGAAACAGTTCCTTATATTAAACAAAAAAAGTTCATTATTTAACGATCGTTTCTAGGATATATATGTGTTAGAATTGGTATGTATATTCAACAGATCTATGTACAAAATTATACAAAATTATACAAACTATCAAAATTAAATATACATACCAAACACATATATATGCCGTCTTCAGAAAAATATATATATATATATATATATAAGCTTAAAATTTATATATATATATATATATATATATATATAATATATATATATATATATATATATATATATATAAATTTTAAGCTTGTTGAATCCCAACAAATTAAATATAACCTCTGCATATATATATATGCATATAAATATACACATACATGCGTATAAATACACAGACACAGATATACATACATATATATGTATACATCCATACACATACTCATATATATATGGACATATACACATACATATCGCGTGTACAGCTGTTGTTTGTTGCGTAAAGCTGTGCTGCCCGCACACATATACATACATACATATATACATACATGTATGTGTATATATATATATATATATATATATGTATACATATATATATATATATATATGTATACATATATATATATGTATACATATATATATATACACACATATACACACATATATATATACATATATACATACATGTGTATATATATATAATATATATATATACATATATATATATATGTATACATATATATATATACACACATATACACACATATACACACATATATATATACATATATACATACATGTGTATATATATATATGTATACATATATATATATACACACATATATACTAACATATATATATATATATATATATATATATATATATATACACACATATACACACATATATATATACATATATACAGATGCATATCGCGTGTTCTGCCATTACGGCTGATTACATTTGAAGATAGCATTTCACATGCTGTGCACACACACATACATATACATATATACATATAGATATACATATACATATAGATAGATATATATACATACACACCTACTTATGTAACACACACACACTCGTATACACATGTAAAATAACACACACACACATACATACATACATACATACTCTTGTCACACATATACATACGCTCATATATACACACGCTCATACAGATGCGCGCACGTGTGAAGTACATATATACACACAAACATGCACACACAAACATACCCGCATGTCAAATACATACAGACACACACACACACACACACACACACATATATTCGCATGTAACATACACACATATACGCATGTAACATACGCACTTATACGCACGTAGCGTACATTTATACACAAACACACGCCTGTGATGTACACATACATACATACAGAGCACTTACACACATTCTAAAAACAGCTATCACACACAAACATATACACAACACATACATACACATAAATACACACGCAAACA
>OZ024765.1:21528377-21533377 GCA_964016885.1 Eledone cirrhosa
ATATATGTATGTGTGTGTGTATGTATATCTATATATGTATATATATGTGTGTGTATGTATATCTATATATGTATATATATGTGTGTGTATGTATATATAGATGTGCGCGTGTGGCTATATATATATTTATGTGTGTGCGTCTGTGTGAGTGCGTGTATATATCTGTGTGTATATATATGTGTTTGTGTACATGTATGTATATATATGTGTGTGTGTGTGAATGTGTGTATATATATATGTGTGTATGTATGTATATGTGTGAATATATATATGTGTGTGTGTGCGTATATATATGTGTGTGTGTGTTTGTGTGTATATGTGTGTGTTTGTGTGTATATATATGTGTGTGTGTGTGTGTGTTAAACTTAAGCTCAAATCTATATATATATATATACAGCGTGTCCCAAAAAATGTGTACACACTTCAAAAAACATTCTAATGAAAGTGTGTATACATTTTTGAGAACTACGTACACATATATATATGTCTGTGCGTATATATATATATATATATATATATATATATATATATATATTCGCAGTTCTTGTGCTTTTCAAAAGTAGAGTTGAGATGGAGGGTCTGTGGTTTTTCTCACATCTGAGATGTGAGAAAAACCACAAGCCCTCCATCTCAACTCTACTTTCGAAAAGCACAAGAACTGCGAAACCGGTAAAGGAACCAAATAGATATATATTTTTAAAAATAAGACTCCAGTTGCATTTTCGATTTCATCTTTTTTCCTTATACTTTCACTCGTGTAGGACACCTCGGTTATTTTTCGTTTTGTAAAAAAACCTCACTTTCTAATATATATATATATATATATATATATATATATATATATATATATATATATATATATGTGTGTGTGTGTGTGTGTGTGTGTGTGTGTGTGTGTGTGTGTGTGTGAAGTAATTCCGTCGGAAAGGTCCAGGAAAAAAGAGTGCTCTATGTAAGTTACAGAGCTTTTAAAATCCAATGTCAATAAAACAGCAGGATTTTTTCATTCTGATGATTGAAAGCAAAATTGGTTTGCTTTCAAGAAACCACTGGTAAATGAAATAATTACCTTATGTTTTTATTACATAAATATATATATATATATATATACAATATGTTGAAAAGGTAACACACCAGAGAGAAATATACAGTGCGCTATCAATAAAACAGGGAAAAAAACCACCAGTGTATGGAATCTATAACCTATGAAAGGCAGAGTATAGACACGATAATTAAAAATATAAATTAAAGCGTAAATAAATACCTCTATAACTATATAACACACGTACAAATCCAAAGAGATCTGTTTCGCCAGTAATTTGTTGACAGAAATGGAATAACCTCAGATCCTCATCGTGTGTAAGGCTATACATTTCAGACAACACTAAGAGAATTTTAAAAATCCATTGAGTGTGTTCTGTTATTATTTCTGGCAATATTATTACAACAATATGACCCTCCCCAAGTATAACAATATATATATATATATATATTTATTTATAGCCTGTAGAAGGCTTAGTTAGCCTGAAGCAGCGCACAAGGCATGGTGAGGTAGTGTATCTACCCACGGATAAGTCTGGTAGGATGTCAATAGACAGCATGCCGAACTACATCAAGGCTATGCAACCCCACATCACCAACACGAGCGAAATTACACAACAAATACATGAGGGGAGAGAGAAGATCCTCAACGCTCACATGATGATGTGGACTGACATCCTAAAGCCAAGCAGACGCACTGCCAACAACTTCCAGGCGTCTAACAATGGCATACCACCCTTGTATGGGCTCCGCAAAGACCACAAGACAGTCGACGACCCGACAACAGGACCACCAATAAGACCTGTATGCGGAGCCAATATAGCTAGTAACTACAGGATCTCCTACTTCCTCTCAATGGTTATACGCCCCATAATCAAGATGTCCCCAGATGTATGTGACAGTACAGAGGACCTCCTCAGCAGAATCAGTGAGTGCAACAAAAACAAGAACCTATCCAACTGCATAATAGGTAGTATGGATGTGGTATCACTGTACCCATCCATTAACATTGATTTTGCTGTGGAAAAATGTGTGGAGATGATCATTGAGAGTGAGGTGGAGTTCTGCGACGTCGACACAGACCAACTGCGCCTCCTACTTAGACTTACCTACGACACTGACTACCTAGACAGCCATGATCTTAGCCGTTTCTTCCCCAGTAGACCCATAAGAGGTAGACCCCCCACCATAACCTCAATGGCAAAAAAGACTCCCATGGGAAGTGGATTGGGTGGACCAAAGCCATACGTACCCCTCAAAACAATGATCAGGTAAGAAAAATGGTCGCGCATACAATAGGGGCTAGTATTAAAACTACCCTAAAGGGCCACATATTCAAATTCAACGAGAAGATCTACACCCAAAATGAGGGAGCAGCCATTGGCGTCAGCATAGCTGGTGACATTGCCAACCTTTTTATGATATGGTGGGAAAGGAAACTCAAAGATCTTGATGAGAGCTCCATAGACCTCACCGTGTACTCTCGTTACGTAGACGATATTAATATAGTAATAAGGACACCCCCACAAGAGAGTACTAACAAATATGATTTAGAATGTAGCACATCCAGAATGTAGCGCATTTAGAATGTAGCATCCAGCAGATAGCTAACTCCATACACCAGAGTATAACTATAACTATTGACTACCCTTCCAAACACCCTAACAGTAGACTACCTGTATTAGACACGGAACTCTGGATGAACACTATAGACGAGAGGGCCCAAATTCTCCACTCACACAATGCTAAACCCATGGACTCCAAATACCTGATACTCAAAAACTCAGCAATGTCCAGTAGTGCTAAGTTTAATATTCTGATCGCAGACTTGGTACGAGTAATGAAGAATGTGTCCCGCATGTGCTACCCAACAGAAATGGAAAGACCCATCCAACACTTCATCAACCGCATGCAGTTCTCTGGCTACAACCAAAGAGACAGAGTCAGAGTATACGAAGGAGCCATGGAGAAGTATAAGACCCTCATAGAACTGGACATGAAAGGAATTTGCCCATTATACAGGAGCAAATCATGGAATAGCTTAGATAGGGTTAGACATAAGATAGGGAAAGCCACCTCATGGTACGACAACCAGAGATACCAGAGTGTCATGTTCGTGGAGGGAAATTAGCTAACCAGTGTAGAAAGGCCCTGAGAAAGACCCACTTAAAGATTAAAGTGGTAGAAAAGCCAGGAACTACCATAAAATCCCTGATCAGCAAAACATACCCTTTTAAGAAAACCCACTGTACTAATAGGAAATGTATTATATGTAAAGTAAAACAGCGGATAAACTGTAAAACTAGAAACGAAGTATATAGCATAAGATGTACAGAGGGTACTTGCAGAAACATGACAACAACATCCATAGGCGAGACAGCTCGTAGCATAGGTGAAAGGATAGACCAACATTGCGGGGAATTAAAAGGACGAAAAAACGGTTCAGTACTATACGAATACGCCAGACAACAACACGACGGTAACATAGACAACATAGAAATTAGAATAATATCTAAACATAGAAATGACCCAGCAGATAGGCAAATCAGAGAGGCCAGTGAAATAGAACTTAGAAAGCCAAAGCTAAACAGAAAAAAATGAATGGAATAACAACACCCAAACAAACAATACTCACCTTAGAGAAATATAAATAAATAAATATATACACAAGCACAATAAAAACAAACACATATAAACACACAGTAGTAAACTAAGATAAAATACAATAACTAAAACACAGTCACCCAAACGCGAACACACACTAAACACTAGACACACACGCAAACGCACGCGCAGAGAAGAAGACAAAAAATAAATAAATAAATAAACATACAAAATAAAAATGGCGTAGATATACAATACAACAGGAGGAACATAATAGTACCACTGATGATGTTGCAGATGTGCAACGAAAGAACTTTGTTAGACTATATATATGTGTTTGTGTCTATATTGTATCTGTACTTTTTACCGTTGGTCAGTCAATGGTAAACATTGAGGACCGAATGAATTAACTGATATAAAAGATACAGAAGCGGAAACCAACCAAACAGTGAGTGTGTTCTGTTATTAATTCTGGCAATATTATTACAATATGAGCCTCCCCAAGTATATATATATTTATATTCCTGCCCCATGGTATGGATGAAATATTGTCAGCAAATCAAAATTGTATGAGTATGTAGGCGTTCTTTGATTTCTTTTACATATATATATAGAGAGAGAGAGAGAGAGAGAGAGAGAGAGAGAGAGAGAGAGAGAGAGAGATTCAACCATGTTGTTGGTGGTGGTGGTGGTGTTGGTGTTGTTGTTGGTGGTGTAGGTGTTGTTGTTGGTGGTGTTGGTGGTGTTGTTGTTGGTGGTGTTGTTGTTGGTGGTGTTGTTGGTGGTGTTGTTGTTGGTGGTGTTGGTGGTGTTGGTGTTGTTGGTGGTGTTGTTGGTGGTGTAGGTGTTGTTGTTGGTGGTGTTGTTGGTGGTGTTGTTGGTGGTGTTGTTGTTGGTGGTGTTGTTGTTGGTGGTGTTGTTGTTGGTGGTGTTGTTGTTGTTGGTGGTGTTGTTGTTGGTGGTGTTGTTGTTGGCGGTGTTGTTGGTGGCGGTGTTGTTGGTGGTGTTGTTGGTGGTGTTGGTGGTGTTGTTGGTGGTGTTGGTGGTGGTGTTGGTGGTGGTGTTGTTGTTGGTGTTGTTGTTGGTGGTGGTGTTGTTGGTGGTGGTGTTGTTGTTGGTGGTGGTGTTATTGTTGGTGTTGTTGGTGGTGGTGTTGGTGGTGGTGTTGTTGTTGTTGTTGGTGGTGGCGGTGTTGTTGTTGGTGGTGGTGTTGGTGGTGTTGTTGTTGTTGTTGGTGTTGGTGGTGGTGGTGGTGGTGGTGTTGTTGTTGTTGGTGGTGTTGGTGGTGTTGTTGTTGGTGGTGGTGGTGGTGTTGTTGGTGGTGGTGTTGTTGTTGTTGTTGGTGGTGGTGGTGT
>OZ024765.1:21535877-21538377 GCA_964016885.1 Eledone cirrhosa
TGCTACAAAGCATGGCGTCAGATGCTCCACCGATACTGCCAATCCACCGCCATTAATAATACTAATAATAATAATATTTTCTTTATTAACCACAAGGGTTGACACAAAGCATAACATTGAGGACGGTACAAGACAGTACAGGGCGGTACAAGACGGTACAGGGCGGTACAAGACAGTACAGGGCGGTACAAGACGGTACAGGGCGGTACAAGACGGTGCAGGGAGGTACAAGACGGTGCAGGGAGGTACAAGACGGTACAGGGCGGTACAAGACGGTACAGGGCGGTACAAGACGGTGCAGGGAGGTACAAGACGGTGCAAGGAGGTACAAGGCGGTACAGGGTGGTACAAGACAGTACAGGACGGTACAAGACAGTACAGGGCGGTACAAGACGGTACAGGGCGGTACAAGACGGTACAGGGTGGTACAAGACGGTACAGAGCGGTACAAGACAGTACAGGACGGTACAAGACAGTACAGGGCGGTACAAGGCGGTACAAGGCGGTACAGGGTGGTGCAAGACGGTACAGGGTGGTACAAGACAGTACAGGGCGGTACAGGACGGTACATGGCGGTACAAGACGCTACAGGGCGGTACAAGACAGTACAGGGCGGTACAAGACAGTACAGGGCGGTACAAGACAGTACATGGCGGTACAAGACGCTACTGGGCGGTACAAGACAGTACAGGGCGGTACAAGACAGTACATGGCGGTACAAGACGCTACTGGGCGGTACAAGGCAGTACAGGGCGGTACAAGACGGTACAGGGCGGTACAAGACAGTACAGGGCGGTACAAGACGGTACAGGGTGGTACAAGACGGTACAGAGCGGTACAAGACAGTACAGGGCGGTACAAGACGCTACTGGGCGGTACAAGACGCTACTGGGCGGTACAAGACAGTACAGGGCGGTACAAGACAGTACATGGCGGTACAAGACGCTACTGGGCGGTACAAGACAGTACAGGGCGGTACAAGACAGTACAGGGCGGTACAAGACGCTACTGGGCGGTACAAGACAGTACAGGGCGGTACAAGACAGTACAGGGCGGTACAAGACGCTACTGGGCGGTACAAGACAATACAGGGCGGTACAAGACAGTACAGGGCGGTACAAGACAGTACAGGGCGATACAAGACAGTACAGGGCGGTACAAGACAGTACAGGGCGGTACAAGACAGTACAGGGCGGTGCAAGACGGTACAAATGGGCAGTTCTGCGTGTAAACATAAAACAAAAGCAAAGGATGTAAAACATCGAAACGAAGGACCAAATACCCAATAAGGGGGGGGGGACCACCGAGAGTTACTCGTAGAGAAAGCCCACAAAATGATAAGGTGTCAAAATGTAATTATGTTTCTCCACGTGTGACGCGTGTTTCGTGGTCGATCTGCTCAAGGTAAATCAGTGCCAATCGTGTCCGACTCTGGAATCAATAACAGCTTATCATACTCGCGGTTTCTTTAATGGCGGCATAACATATCTATGTACAGCTTTGAGTTACCATTTCTCATACAGTTGCTATATATGTATATATATATATATGATAATAAGGGCGCTGCGGAGTTGCAAATGGGTTACATATGAAAAAAGTTTGTCCTTCATCAGTGATCTTCCAACCATCATAGGCATTTCATCGCTTTAAAGACCATATACCTCCGGTTGGTGCGAGCAACGGCTAAAAAAAAGTCGTTGGGACACGTAAATAAAGGGGACGTGAGTGTAAACAAACAAAATGGTGAAGCAACAGAAAGTGAAGAAGAAGGAGACAAGTCCCAAATTTCTATGAATTTAAATTCGGTGAAATCGTGAACGAGAGAATAAAGACCATCAAACCTGGTTGAAATGTGAGCAAGGAAGGAATTTCGCACAGGTCTAACGGGAGGAAGAAGGGGTCTGGTCTGCGAATTCGGTAAACATAAGTTCTGTGAAATCGTAGACGAGAGAGAGAAAGAAAAAATTCGTTGCTTCACCATTTTGTTTGTTTACACTCACGTCCCCTTTATTTACGTGTCCCAACGACTTTTTTTAGCCGTTGCTCGCACCAACCGGAGGTATATGGTCTTTAAAGCGATGAAATGCCTATGATGGTTGGAAGATCACTGATGAAGGACAAACTTGTTTCATATATATATATATATATATATATATATATATATATATATATATATATATATATATATATAAATTAATAAAAACGATGAATAAAAACAAAGAACAAGTTCCTTATATTAAAAAATTCATCATTTTACGACGTTTCTAGGATATATGTGTGTTGGTATGTATATCATATAGATCTATGTAAAAATATTACAAATTATCAGAGGAAATATACATACCTTCACATATATATGCTGTCTTCAGAAATGATGAATCATTTCTGAAGACAGCATATATATGTGAAGGTATGTATATTTCCTCTGATAATTTGTAATATTTTTACATAGATCTATATGATATACATACCAACACACATATATCCTAGAAACGTCGTA
>OZ024765.1:21545877-21550877 GCA_964016885.1 Eledone cirrhosa
AGAGAATTTTTGCTCAAACAAAAATGCCTATCTCTACTTATAGAAAATGGCATACAGTGGGCTATAAAAATACCTATACAACAACTTAGGACAACCCAAGGAAGAAGAAACCAAGAACTGGTCATACCATTTATAATGACACACAACCCATGTCACCAAAATATCTTCAACACTGCCAAAGCAAACCTACCGATCATTGCTCAAAGTAATGAATTAAAAGCCTTAATCACAGACCGATCTTTGACTCTTAATAAAAGACAGCCGAAAAATATGAAGCAATTACTAACAAAAGCAAAGTTTGACCTTAACAACATAGACCAATCATTCACTGTATCTAAATGCAATGATAGTCGATGCGACATATGTCAATCCATACACACTAGTCAATATATGAACACAAAAACTGGAAAAAATATTCCCAAATGCAAATATGAACTGCAAAAGCAGAAATCTAATTTACTGCATTAAATGCCCGAATTGTGAAGAACTATATGTCAGTCAAACTAGAAATGCACTATCGGAAGGTGCACGGGTGCACCGACAGCAAATCAGAGACCCAAATGTCCGTCAGATACCCCTAAGTAACCATCTAGCAACATGTGGTCAGAGAATATTTATAATATTCCCATTCTACAAATTACACAGCCCAAGTGAAATCAAGAGAAAAATCAAAGAAAAGAATTTTATTGATAAATTCCAACCCAAGCTAAATGAATAATTGTTTCTACTTTAGGCACAAGGCCAGCAATTACCCAGTACATTACTGGTACTTTATTTTATCGACCCCGTAAGGATGAAAGGCAAAGTTAACCTCGGCGGGATTTGAACTCAGACTGTAAAGGGACGTAACTATACTAGAAAGCATGGCGTCCGACCCTCTACCGATACTGCCAATCCACCGCTAAATGAATAATAATGGGGTATTACTCCTACTATGACTATGACTATGACTATGACTACGACCACTAAAAACAACAACAACAATAATAATAATAAAAGTGATGTTGATGGTGATGATTACTAGGAAATGCTATTTTCATCATTTCTAAAAATAGCAAAACAATTGATGCTTTGGATAGGGTCAATTAGTAGTCGTTAGACTTACCACACTGGCAACTAACGACCACTGATTCTACCACCCCGCTAAAGTGGCGACTACTCTACAACTAATACTGCTAAAACTATCATTGACGCGGTTCAAAATCAGACTGGGAGTATTTACTTTCTCGATGCTCCTGGGGGTACCGGAAACACTTTTGTAACGAAATTGATTCTCGCTAAGATTCGTTAGGAGAAAAAAATTGCGTTGGCCGTTGCATCGTCCGGGATCGCTGCTACTTTGCTCCCGGGAGACAGGACAGCACATTCAACCTTTAAACTCCCCTTGGATTTAGTAAAAACTGTGACACCAACATGCAATATCAACAAGAGCTCACACGAAGCTCTGGTTCTCAAAAAGTGTTGCCTCATTGTTTGGGATGAGTGCATAATGGTACACAAGGGTGCCCTTGAGGCATTGGACGGGACCCTGAAAGACATTAGGGATTCTACGGCTCCTATGGGTGGCGTAACCCTTCTGCTATCAGGGGATTTTCGGCAAACGCTGCCTGTCATCCCCAAAGGGACAAGAGCTGATGAAGTGCGTGCCTGCCTTAAGTCGTCCATGTTGTGGCCCCAGGTGAAGAGTTTGTACCTGAGCACAAATATGCGTGCTCATTTGCATGGTGACAACATGTCTGCAGCATTTGCTCAGAACATTTTAGCACTTGGTGAGTGCAATGTCCCTGCGGATGATAAGGGCAGCATAGCAATCAACTCCCTGTGCAACATTGTGAGCAGCCCTTCTGACCTTTGGGAAGCAGTTTTTCCTAATGTCTCATCTAACCTTAAAAACCTCGATTAGCTCAGCGAAAGAGCCATCCTTGCTCCGAAAAATGCCATGGTTAATTTTATTAACGAGCAGCTGATTGAGAAGATTCCCGGTAAAGAGAACATCTTCAAATCTATCGACCGGGCGTCAGACCCCGACGATATCATTAATTATCCGGTTGAGTTATTAAATTCCCTTGAGCCCCCAGGGCTCCCACCTCACATTCTTAAGCTTAGGGTTGGCTGTCCCATTATGCTAATAAGGAACTTGCATCCACCAAAGCAGTGCAACGGTACTCGCATGGTCGTCAAGTCACTGACGCCCCACTTGATTGAGGCCACCAATGTAACGGGTGCGGGAGAAGGGAGAATGTTTTCATTCCAAGGATGAACCTTTTCCCCTCGGCGTCAGATATCCCGTTCGATTTCCGGCGATCCCAATTCCCGGTGAGACCATGTTTTGCCATGTACGTTAACAAGTCACAAGGGCAAACATTGTCGGTGGCGGGCATCCATTTGGGGGAGCCATGCTTCTCTCATGGCCAACTTTGTGTTGCCTGTTCCCGCGTAGGGATCAGGAATGGACTTTTTGCTTACACTCCTCAAGGGATGACACGCAATATCGTCTACAAAGAGGTGCTATAGATGTTGGTGCAGGTGTTGGAGGTGTTGGAGCTATGCCGTCTGGAAAACTATTTCCTGGTAGGGTCACCCATAGCGGACAGATCTGACACCCAGCGGCATCAGGGCCACCATCTTGCAATTTTGGTCTGCTAAATTCGCTATTGGAAGATTATTAACCCATCATTGATTGTCCAAAATGCTAATTGGTTCGTAACTTTTAATAACCGGTTCAAATGCTTTATGCACTTAATTGATAAACTTATTCGCTTTCAGGCCACGTTTACCTGTATGTAACTTTTCATAGCAAATGAACAAACCCGAGCAACGCCGGGCTAAACTGCTAGTATATATATATATATATATATATATATATATATATATATATATATATATATATATATATATATATATATATATGAGAATAAACGTGCTGCGGAGTTGCAAATGGGTTACATATGAATAAAGTGGTCCTTCATCAGTGATCTTCCAACCATCATCGGTATTTCTTCGCTTTGAAGAAATACCGATGATGGTTGGAAGATCACTGATGAAGGACCACTTTATTCATATATATATATATATATATATATATATATATATATATATAACAACTATCTCCAGCGTTAGTAATTTAATTCCTAAGTACTGATAGAGTGACAAAGTACGAACGATTCGTCCTCCATCGTCTTCAGAACTGAATCAACAGAATTAAAATACATTCAATTGCGTCACTGTTTAAAGTAATTTGAAAATGTAATTCTGAAAATGTGACAATTAGACATTTCCCCTTGAAGCTATGTCGTTGATTGCCTTTCATGTAGTGTGTCATTATAAGTGCGTCATATAAAGCCCCAGATTCTGGAAAATCTTTTTTTTTCTCTCCAAAAATCAAATATTATACATGCAAATGAATCAATTTTGAATTGATTAGTTTTTTATCGATTAAATTTAAATCGAAAATACATTATGTCACTCGGAACATAATGAAAGACACATAACGAAATTCTGAAGGACATTTATATCAGACACCACCACCACCACCACCACCACCGCCTTCACCGGCGTCGTCCGCCTTCTTTTCTATTCCTTCCCCCACCCCCACAACCCCCTCATAACAAACCTTGCTGCTAAAATCACCGACTGCGTCCCTGCGTTTATCGCAAGAAATAGTAGCTAAGTTTTCTTTAGGTTCTATCAAGCCTCGTCTTAAAACCGAACTAATTCAACAGGGGGCATGTTCTAGAGTTTATCCAAGGTTCCCAGCAGTGGTGGACGAATCTGGGTCACGGTGGAGGTCCAGTGTGACGTGGTGGCTAGCATGGGGGTGTACACGATTGCAAAGCAAGCATCTTTACCACTCAGCAACAGCCAGCTATGTATCTATCTATGAATTTATATGACCATCTATATACAAAGTTAGCTCAAAAGTGACACAGAGGAGACTGAGGTTAGCTGGACATGCTCACCGACATCCAGAGTTGACATTGCACTCAGTGCTCCTTTGGGAGCCCCTACATGGACACACTAGAAGAGGAAGACCAAGGTTAACGTATGTTGATGCCCTAAGGACAGACACTGGTCTGTTGGAGACGCAGGACATGGCAGCGATAATGAGGGACAGAGACCGCTGGAGAGAACTCGTCCATGGATCTCGGGAATTTTACCCGCCTTAGATATATATATATATATATACATATATATATATATATATATACACATATATATATATATATACACATATATATATATATATACAAATATGAATTTAGCGAGAATCGCATTTCGGCAGGTAAGAATGAGCGAAACGCAACTTCCGAATTGTGCAGACAAGCGCTCAATGGATATGAAGATACCAGAGCTATAAACATAAGTTAAAAAGTCCATACAAAACTGAGCGATGGTTAAGAAGCCATTAACCACCTAAGCCAAAAAAGCGAACAAGCTAAACGGGTCAAACAAAATAAGATATGATTGAAATATTTACCCGGGCCCTCGGGGAAGATTGTATACTCCGATATAGGGTTTCTGCGACACCTAAATCAATAATACTGTCTGCTTATAACAAATAATAAGCTTTTAGTATAATATATACATATATATATATATATATATATATATTTTTTTTTTACGTCCGCTTTTTCCCTGCTTGCAAGGGTGGGACAGGAACTGATTCTGGGTTGATTTCTACAGCTGGATGCCCTTCCTAACAGCAACCTCATTTACAGTGAGTGCTGGGTGTTTTTTTTACCATGGCAACTGCACGACCACTTTCCAGTGGAATGATAGGGACACCAGTCCCTATCATCTCATTTTTACAGCTGAGTAAACTGGAGCAATGTGAAATAAAGTGTCTTGCTCAAGGAAACAACACATGTGCCTCCATGTATATATATGTATATATATTTTGTTGTGAGTTCAATTCTCAGACCGGGTGATGTGTTGTTTCCTTGAGCAAGACACTTTATTTCACATTGCTCCAGTTTACTCAGCTGTAGAAATGAGATGAT
>OZ024765.1:21555877-21558377 GCA_964016885.1 Eledone cirrhosa
TATACATTATATACACTATATACACACTATATACACTATATATACACTATATACACTATATACACTCAATATATACACTATATACACTATATACACTCTATATATACACTATATACACTATATACACTATATATACACTATATACACTCAATATATACACTATATACACTATATACACTCTATATATACACTATATACACTATATATACACTATATACACTATATACACTCTATACATACACTATATACACTATATACACTCTATATATACACTATATATACACTATATATACACCCACCTTTCCAAATGTGTGACTTCAATGAATTTGCTTCAATTTTCTTTTCCAGGGGGTAAAAAATCTTTAAAATAAACCTCCGGCATTTCATGGCTCTTAAAACATACATGTATATATATATATATATAGAGAGAGAGAGACATATATATATATAGACATATATATATATAGACATATATATATATATAGACATATATATATATAGACATATATATATATAGACATGTATATATATATAGACATATAGATATATAGACATATATATATATAGACATGTATATAGACATATAGATATATATAGAGACATATATATATATATATAGACATATATATATATAGACATATATATATATAGACATGTATATATATATAGACATATAGATATATAGACATATATATATATAGACATGTATATAGACATATAGATATATATAGAGACATATATATATATATAGACATATATATATAGACATATATATATATAGACATATATATAGACATATAGATATATAGACATATATATATATAGACATATATCTATATAGACATATATATATATAGACATATGGACATGTATATACATACACACATACATACATAGACATATATAGACGACATACATACATAGACATACATAGACATACATACATAGACATATATAGACATAGAGTTTCAGACACAAGTGTATTAGAATTGGTAGAAAAATGGGGAAAACTCAGCGTAAAGGAAGCTGTTAAGACAGCAAAATGTCTTCAATAACAGCTTTGGGTAAAATATACCTCATAGGATAGAAATAAGCGGCTAGAAGAAAGGAAGGAAGGAAGGTACATGAATGAGACAGATGACACAAACATCATTTTTACCTCATCAGCTCTCAGACCAGTGTTCTGTAGTTTGTGCAAAACCACAAGTTGACCTGAGAGCTGATGAGGTAAAAATGATGTTTGTGTCATCTTCTCTTGTCCATTTCCCTTCCTTTTCTCCTTTCTTCCTATCACTTCTGTGGGCTTACATATATATATATATATATATATAATATAGAAATGGCTACTACAGGACTAGAACTGTTTCATTCGGAAGAAATCATCAGGGCTTTACTGATGATTTCATCATCATCTTCATCATCATCATTTTACGTCTGCTTTTCCCTGCTGAAAGGGTGGGACGGGAACTGATTCTGGCTTGATTTCTACAGCTGGATGCCCTTCCTAACACCAACCTCATTTACAGTGAGTGCTGGGTGCTTTTTTACCCGTGGCACCTCCACGACCACTTTGCAGTGGAATGACAGGGACCCCAGTCCTATCATCTCATTTCTACAGCTGAGTAAACTGGAGCAATGTGAAATGAAGTGCCTTGCTCAAGGAAACAACACATCACCCGCTCTAACCACTAAGCCATGTGCCTCCATGTGCAAACATATATATATTTTTCAGTGTGGTCTACCCTAAATTAATTCAACAGTTAAACGCACATAGGAATAATAAGGTCGTTACCAAAGGGCCAGAAGATTGACAAGTCGACCCTAAATATTACTAATAGCTCTAGGAAAGCCATGAACGACACTACATCTTTTTAACTTTAATTTTGAAAGTAGGTTTATAATTATCCATTTTTATTATAGCTTTCTCGGTGGTCTAGCTGGAGGAATCATAGATGGTGGTGATCCTGGTCTGAAGTTCAATCCTGGTCAGGAGTAGGGTTCCTGGTAAACCTTTTCAGTTTTTTTCTATTGGTTGTAAAATAAAAACTGAAAAAGGTTACACGTACCTCTGGACCAGGATCTCCACCATCTCTACAAAAATCTTATGAAAAAACTACAAAAATCTTATGAAAAATCTTATGAAAAAACTACAAAAATCTTATGAAAAATCTTATGAAAAAACTACAAAAATCTTATGAAAAATCTTATGAAAAAACTACAAAAATCTTATGAAAATTCATCCTTATAAACCTACTTTCAAAATTTTCAAAACAAACTGTTGTGGTGTTGTTCGTGTCTTTCTTAATGTTATTGCTCCTACTTAAGGTCGACTTCTAAATCATTTGGCTGTTCCATAAACTACATCCTCGTTTTGTTTCACATCTATCGAGACTATAGTTTAACCTGTAATCCATGTTTCATTTCTGTTCCACCTCATTTCTCCCCCTCCTCTCTCTCCCTTTCTCTCTGTGATATTTCAATCTACTATGATTTGGGCTTA
>OZ024765.1:21568377-21580877 GCA_964016885.1 Eledone cirrhosa
ATATATAATTCCCGTTCTGTGTGTGTGTAAAAGAGTTTCACTTGGAAAATATTCCATCCATCTCTGTCAAATTAAACACATAGCCAAAATAGGCTACGGTTTGTAACATAAAGAAAAAATTATTTCATAATAATTAATTTCGAAGTCACAAACTTCGATTTTATAATCTTATAGGCTTTTGCACTAACAAATTCCATGACGGCCATTAAAGAGAGAGAGCGTTCCTTTTACACACTTCTTAACTCTCCCCCTTCCACAACACGACGTTATGGGATTGTATGTGTATGTGCGTGTGTATATGTGTGTGTATGTGTTTGTGTGTGTTTGTGTGCGTGCATCTGTGTGAGTGTGTGTGTATGTGTAATTTCCATAACGGCCAGAGAGAGAAGGATGTGTGAGAGGGAGAGAGAGAGAGAGAGTAAAATAAAGAAAGAGAGGTGTGTGTGACGCGAATATGATAAATACAGCGTTTATAATTTTAACTTATTTATTACACTTCTTAACTCTCCCCCTTCCACAACGTCACGTCTTGGGATTGTGTGCGTATGTGTGTGTGTGTATGTGTGTGTGTTTGTGTGTATGTGTGTGTATGTACATGATGGATGTTTTAAAATACACATTGTTCAACCGACACGGCTAACGATACATTTCTCTATGTTCACATTTTAATGACACATATCTGTAAATAAAACTTGCTCTTTTTGAATACCGTCTCATTTTTTTTTATTGAAAGAGTTGATCAGATAAAATTATCCTCCAAGTTAAACATACAACACGGAAATTGACCATTAACATTACAGCCCTACCAAGAACTGATACCGTCCAATGGGCGGGGGTCATTTGCTAGTATATATATATATATCATCATCATCATTTCATTTTACGTCCGCTTTTTCCCTGCTTGCAAGGGTGGGACGGGAACTGATTCTGGCTTGATTTCTACAGCTGGATGCCCTTCCTAACACCAACCTCATTTACAGTGAGTGCTGGGTGCTTTTTTGCCGTGGCACCTCCACGACCACTTTGCAGTGGAATGATAGGGACCCCAGTCCCTATCATCTCATTTCTACAGCTGAGTAAACTGGAGCAATGTGAAATAAAGTGTCTTGCTCAAGGAAACAACACATCACCCGGTCTGAGAATTGAACTCACAACCTTTCGATTGCAAGGCCAATGCTCTAACCACTAAGCCATGTGCCTCCATATATGTGTATATATATACATATATATATATATATATATATTTTGTAAAAAAAAACTCACTTTCTAATATATATATATATATATATATATGTATGTATGTATGTATGTGTGTGTGTGTGTGTGTGTGTACATATATAAGTTATCCCGGGTTCAATCGGAGGTAACCACAGTAAGTAAGGTACTCAATACATAGCAGAGTATAAATGTTTTAATATAGAAAAGCTTTTACAGGACTAGAACTGTTTCAAGGGCCACCAAGCAAATCAAGATTTGCTTGGTGGCCCTTGAAATATATATAATAAAATAAATATGGTTTTATAAATATAGTTTCCATTTATTATTATCTTGGTATATATATATGTATAACATGTATATGATATATATATATATTATGCGGGGTCATACTTGTTCCTATATATATATATATATATGAAAAGGAACACAAGAGCGTCTACAACATCAAAAGATTTTTATTGGCTTACAATGTTTCTTCCTTACGTAACCGTAGGATTCATCAGAGCTATAAAAGGGGTTTGATTGGTGTTATGGACTCTACCAACCAAACATTCAAGAACAAAGAGTAAAGAGAGTAAAGAGCAATAGCAGGGGACGATAAGTCTAATTTTGGTGCGGCAGGGTGGGGTGTGGGTCCTTGTTTACTAGCTGTGGTCATATTCATTACCGGGAGTCGGGTGGTTAGCTGAACCATAGATGGGGTGGCGTCGATAGTATGGTGCAGAGGGTGCGCAGAGGCTACACAAACACAAAGGGCGTACAATATATATATATATATATAGCGGAGGAGAAAGTACATGAGGTAATTTGTATATTTATATATAGACAAATATAAATTAGCGAGAATCGTATTTCAGCTCAGGAATTAACGAAAAACAACTTCCGAGATGTGTGGCAAGCGCTCGATGATTCATGTGAATCAGAGCTACAACATACGTTAAGGGCCAAACACACTGAGATGGTGGTTAAACATATCATCCGCACAGCCAAAACAAACGACCAAGTAATTCGGGTCAAACAATAAAAATATATGCGATTGAAAATATATATATATATATATATATATGTACGTTATTCCGGGTTGAATCGGAGGTAACCACAGTAAGTAAGGTACTCAATACATAGCAGAGTATAACAGTTTTAATATAGATGAGATTCTACAGGACTAGAACTGTTTCATTCATTAGAAATCATCAGGAATGATTCCTGATGATTTCTAATGAATGAAACAGTTCTAGTCCTGTAGAATCTCATCTATATTAAAACTATATATATATATATATATATATATATATATATATATATAAAAGAAATAACAGGAGGCTGGACTGGTGTAAATCCTTGAAAGGTTTATTATACTATGATCATTTCAATGACCGGGTTCCATATGAATATATCATCATCATCATCAACGTTTAACGTCCGTGTTCCACGCTTGCATGGGTTTGGACGGGGATTTTCCCACTTGAGGCAAGAGTGGTTGTCTTGCTCGCATAGGACTGTCTGGCAGGTTTTCTACAGTTGGATGCCCTTCCTAACACCAACCACATTTACAGTGTGGGGCTGGGAGGTTTTTACCGTGTTGCCTACACGGCCACATTACAGCGTGGACTGTCTGGCGGGTTTTCTACAGCTGGATGCCCTTCCTAACACCAACCACATTTACAGTGTGGGGCTGGGAGGTTTTTACCGTGTTGCCTACACGACCACATTACAGCGTGGACTGTCTGGCAGGTTTTCTACAGCTGGATGCCCTTCCTAACACCAACCACATTTACAGTATATATATATATATATATATAATATGTATATGATATATATATACATATCTAATGTCTAAAGTCTGTCTTAAGCCATTGAAGGCTCATTTGGCCGGTGCTTGTCCCAGTTTCATGACATGAAGTGACTGAGAGTACAAAACTCCCCCTGGATAGGACACCAGTCCATCACAGGATTAAACCCCCAGATATAGCTGGTACTCATGTTCAGCTGAGTATACTGGAGCAATGTGAAGTGAAGTGTTTTGCTCAAGAACACAACACGCAGCTCAGGAATCAAACCCACGATATTATGGTCAGAAGTTCAACGACCCTTACCACTTGGCCACGCACGCCGAATATATATATATATATGGTGAAGTTGAGTGGCATAGTGGTTAGAGTGTTGCGTTTACAATTGTGAGTTCAATTCCCAGCCCAGGTGTTGTTTCCTTGAGCAAGACACTTTATTTCATATTGCTCCAGTTTACTCTGAGTTGCTGAGTTTCATTGTCTCTGTTGCCAAGCGGTATAAACCATTCACTTTCCTTGGGACAACATCATATATAGGGTATATATAATATATATGTAATGTATATATAGTGTATATACAGTTTATATAGAGTATATATATATATGCTGAAGCATATAAACAATATGCCCCCACACACCCCACCGCAAGGTGGTCGTGGAGGTGCCACGGCAAAAAAGCACCCAGCCCACACTGTAAAGTGGACGTGTAGGCGCCACGAAAAAGCACCCAGCACTCACTGTAAATGAGGTTGGTGTTAGGAAGGGCATCCAGCTGTAGAAATCAAGCCAGAATCAGTTCCTGTATGAGCAAGGCATGGTCAGCCGACCAGACACTGCCCACAACAGGACAGCCCGTCTAACCCATGCTAGCGTGGAAGAACGGACGTAAAACGGTGATGATGATGATGATGATGAAAGTATATAGTTTATATAGAGTGTGTATATATAGTGTATATACAGTTTATATAGAGTGTGTATATATAAAGTATATACAGTTTATATAGAGTGT
Source organism: Eledone cirrhosa (assembly GCA_964016885.1). Lineage (NCBI taxonomy): Eukaryota > Metazoa > Mollusca > Cephalopoda > Octopoda > Eledonidae > Eledone > Eledone cirrhosa. Next base: position 21,572,395 of record OZ024765.1, read on the forward strand.
GTATATATAAAGTATATACAGTTTATATAGTGTGTATATATAAAGTATATACAGTTTATATAGTGTGTATATATAAAGTATATACAGTTTATATAGAGTGTGTATATATAGTGTATATATAGTTTATATAGAGTGTGTGTATATAAAGTATATACAGTTTATATAGAGTGTGTATATATAGTGTATATACAGTTTATATAGAGTGTGTATATATAAAGTATATACAGTTTATATAGTGTGTATATATAGTGTATATACAGTTTATATAGAGTGTGTATATATAAAGTATATACAGTTTATATAGAGTGTGTATATATAAAGTATATACAGTTTATATAGAGTGTGTATATATAAAGTATATACAGTTTATATAGAGTGTGTATATATAGTGTATATACAGTTTATATAGAGTGTGTATATATAAAGTATATACAGTTTATATAGAGTGTGTATATATAGTGTATATACAGTTTATAAAGAGTGTGTATATATAAAGTATATACAGTTTATATAGTGTGTATATATAGTGTATATACAGTTTATATAGAGTGTGTATATATAAAGTATATACAGTTTATATAGAGTGTGTATATATAAAGTATATACAGTTTATATAGAGTGTGTATATATAGTGTATATACAGTTTATATAGAGTGTGTATATATAAAGTATATACAGTTTATATAGAGTGTGTATATATAGTGTATATACAGTTTATAAAGAGTGTGTATATATAAAGTATATACAGTTTATATAGTGTGTATATATAGTGTATATACAGTTTATATAGAGTGTGTATATATAAAGTATATACAGTTTATATAGAGTGTGTATATATAAAGTATATACAGTTTATATAGAGTGTGTGTATATAAAGTATATACAGTTTATATAGAGTGTGTATATATAAAGTATATACAGTTTATATAGAGTGTGTATATATAGTGTATATACAGTTTATATAGAGTGTGTATATATAGTGTATATACAGTTTATATAGAGTGTGTATATATAGTGTATATACAGTTTATATAGAGTGTGTGTATATAGTGTATATACAGTTTATATAGAGTGTGTATATATAGTGTATATACAGTTTATATAGAGTGTGTATATATAGTGTATATACAGTTTATATAGAGTGTGTATATATAGTGTATATACAGTTTATATAGAGTGTGTATATATAAAGTATATACAGTTTATATAGAGTGTGTATATATAGTGTATATACAGTTTATATAGAGTGTGTATATATAGTGTATATACAGTTTATATAGAGTGTGTATATATAAAGTATATACAGTTTATATAGAGTGTGTATATATAGTGTATATACAGTTTATATAGAGTGTGTATATATAGTGTATATACAGTTTATATAGAGTGTGTATATATAAAGTATATACAGTTTATATAGAGTGTGTATATATAGTGTATATACAGTTTATATAGAGTGTGTATATATAGTGTATATACAGTTTATATAGAGTGTGTATATATAAAGTATATACAGTTTATATAGAGTGTGTATATATAGTGTATATACAGTTTATATAGAGTGTGTATATATAAAGTATATACAGTTTATATAGAGTGTGTGTATATAGTGTATATACAGTTTATATAGAGTGTGTATATATAAAGTATATACAGTTTATATAGAGTGTGTATATATAGTGTATATACAGTTTATATAGAGTGTGTGTATATAGTGTATATACAGTTTATATAGAGTGTGTATATATAGTGTATATACAGTTTATATAGAGTGTGTATATATAAAGTATATACAGTTTATATAGAGTGTGTATATATAGTGTATATACAGTTTATATAGAGTGTGTGTATATAAAGTATATACAGTTTATATAGAGTGTGTGTATATAGTGTATATACAGTTTATATAGAGTGTGTGTATATAGTGTATATACAGTTTATATAGAGTGTGTGTATATAAAGTATATACAGTTTATATAGAGTGTGTATATATAGTGTATATACAGTTTATATAGAGTGTGTGTATATAAAGTATATACAGTTTATATAGAGTGTGTATATATAGTGTATATACAGTTTATATAGAGTGTGTATATATAAAGTATATACAGTTTATATAGAGTGTGTATATATAGTGTATATACAGTTTATATAGAGTGTGTATATATAAAGTATATACAGTTTATATAGAGTGTGTATATATAGTGTATATATAGTATATATAGAGTGTGTATATATAGTGTATATAGAGTGTGTATATATAAAGTATATACAGTTTATATAGTGTGTGTATATATAGTGTATATACAGTTTATATAGAGTGTGTATATATAGTGTATATACAGTTTATATAGAGTGTGTATATATAGTGTATATACAGTTTATATAGAGTGTGTATATATAGTGTATATACAGTTTATATAGAGTGTGTATATATAGTGTATATACAGTTTATATAGAGTGTGTATATATAGTGTATATATAGTATATATAGAGTGTGTATATATAGTGTATATAGAGTGTGTATATATAAAGTATATACAGTTTATATAGTGTGTGTATATATAGTGTATATACAGTTTATATAGAGTGTGTATATATAGTGTATATACAGTTTATATAGAGTGTGTATATATAGTGTATATACAGTTTATATAGAGTGTGTATATATAGTGTATATACAGTTTATATAGAGTGTGTATATATAGTGTATATACAGTTTATATAGAGTGTGTATATATAAAGTATATACAGTTTATATAGAGTGTGTATATATAGTGTATATACAGTTTATATAGAGTGTGTATATATAAAGTATATACAGTTTATATAGAGTGTGTATATATAGTGTATATATAGTATATATAGAGTGTGTATATATAGTGTATATAGAGTGTGTATATATAAAGTATATACAGTTTATATAGTGTGTGTATATATAGTGTATATACAGTTTATATAGAGTGTGTATATATAGTGTATATACAGTTTATATAGAGTGTGTATATATAGTGTATATACAGTTTATATAGAGTGTGTATATATAGTGTATATACAGTTTATATAGAGTGTGTATATATAGTGTATATACAGTTTATATAGAGTGTGTATATATAGTGTATATACAGTTTATATAGAGTGTGTATATATAAAGTATATACAGTTTATATAGAGTGTGTATATATAGTGTATATATAGTATATATAGAGTGTGTATATATAGTGTATATAGAGTGTGTATATATAAAGTATATACAGTTTATATAGTGTGTGTATATATAGTGTATATACAGTTTATATAGAGTGTGTATATATAGTGTATATATAGTGTATATAGAGTGTGTATATATAGTGTATATACAGTTTATATAGAGTGTGTGTATATAGTGTATATACAGTTTATATAGAGTGTGTATATAGTGTATATACAGTTTATATAGAGTGTGTATATATAGTGTATATACAGTTTATATAGAGTGTGTATATATAAAGTATATACAGTTTATATAGAGTGTGTATATATAGTGTATATACAGTTTATATAGAGTGTGTATATATAAAGTATATACAGTTTATATAGAGTGTGTATATATAGTGTATATATAGTATATATAGAGTGTGTATATATAGTGTATATAGAGTGTGTATATATAAAGTATATACAGTTTATATAGTGTGTGTATATATAGTGTATATACAGTTTATATAGAGTGTGTATATATAGTGTATATATAGTGTATATAGAGTGTGTATATATAGTGTATATACAGTTTATATAGAGTGTGTGTATATAGTGTATATACAGTTTATATAGAGTGTGTATATAGTGTATATACAGTTTATATAGAGTGTGTATATATAGTGTATATACAGTTTATATAGAGTGTGTATATATAAAGTATATACAGTTTATATAGAGTGTGTATATATAGTGTATATATAGTGTATATAGAGTGTGTATATATAAAGTATATACAGTTTATATAGAGTGTGTATATATAGTGTATATACAGTTTATATAGAGTGTGTGTATATAGTGTATATACAGTTTATATAGAGTGTGTATATATAGTGTATATACAGTTTATATAGAGTGTGTATATATAAAGTATATACAGTTTATATAGAGTGTGTATATACAGTTTATACAGTTTATATAGAGTGTGTATATACAGTTTATATACAGTTTATATAGAGTGTGTATATACAGTTTATATACAGTTTATATAGAGTGTGTATATATAAAGTATATACAGTTTATATAGAGTGTGTATATATAGTGTATATACAGTTTATATAGAGTGTGTATATATAAAGTATATACAGTTTATATAGAGTGTGTATATATAGTGTATATACAGTTTATATAGAGTGTGTGTATATAGTGTATATACAGTTTATATAGAGTGTGTATATATAAAGTATATACAGTTTATATAGAGTGTGTATATATAAAGTATATACAGTTTATATAGAGTGTGTATATATAGTGTATATACAGTTTATATAGAGTGTGTATATATAAAGTATATACAGTTTATATAGAGTGTGTATATATAAAGTATATACAGTTTATATAGAGTGTGTATATATAGTGTATATACAGTTTATATAGAGTGTGTATATATAAAGTATATACAGTTTATATAGAGTGTGTATATATAGTGTATATACAGTTTATATAGAGTGTGTGTATATAGTGTATATACAGTTTATATAGAGTGTGTATATATAAAGTATATACAGTTTATATAGAGTGTGTATATATAAAGTATATACAGTTTATATAGAGTGTGTATATATAGTGTATATACAGTTTATATAGAGTGTGTATATATAAAGTATATACAGTTTATATAGAGTGTGTATATATAAAGTATATACAGTTTATATAGAGTGTGTATATATAGTGTATATACAGTTTATATAGAGTGTGTATATATAAAGTATATACAGTTTATATAGAGTGTGTATATATAGTGTATATACAGTTTATATAGAGTGTGTGTATATAGTGTATATACAGTTTATATAGAGTGTGTATATATAAAGTATATACAGTTTATATAGAGTGTGTATATATAGTGTATATACAGTTTATATAGAGTGTGTATATATAAAGTATATACAGTTTATATAGAGTGTGTATATATAAAGTATATACAGTTTATATAGAGTGTGTATATATAAAGTATATACAGTTTATATAGAGTGTGTATATATAAAGTATATACAGTTTATATAGAGTGTGTATATATAGTGTATATACAGTTTATATAGAGTGTGTATATATAAAGTATATACAGTTTATATAGAGTGTGTATATATAAAGTATATACAGTTTATATAGAGTGTGTATATATAGTGTATATATAGTGTATATAGTGTGTGTATATATATATATATAGACCACTGGTGATAAGCTGTCTGGACCATTGACTTTCCTTTGGACATCATATATAGTGTATATATAGTGTATATATAGTGTATATATAGTGTATATATAGTGTATATATAGTGTATATATAGTGTATATATATTGTATATATATTGTATATATAAAGTATATATATTGTATATATATAAAGTATATATAATGTATATATAAAGTATATATAGTGTATATATATTGTATATGTAGTGTATATATAAAGTATATATAGTGTATATATATTGTATATATATTGTATATATAAAGTATATATATTGTATATATATAAAGTATATATAATGTATATATAAAGTATATATAGTGTATATATATTGTATATGTAGTGTATATATAAAGTATATATATTGTATATGTAGTGTATATATAAAGTATATATAGTGTATATATAGTGTATAGGTAGTGTATATATAGTGTATATATATTGTATATGTAGTGTATATATAAAGTATATATAGTGTATATATATTGTATATGTAATGTATATATAGTGTATATATAGTGTATATGTAGTGTATATATAGTGTATATATATTGTATATGTAATCTATATATAAAGTATATATAGTGTATATATATTGTATATGTAGTGTATATATAAAGTATATATAGTGTATATATATTGTATATGTAGTGTATATATAGTGTATATATAGTGTATATATATTGTATATGTAGTGTATATATAGTGTATATATAGTGTATATGTAGTGTATATATAGTGTATATATATTGTATATGTAATCTATATATAAAGTATATATAGTGTATATATATTGTATATGTAATGTATATATAAAGTATATATAGTGTATATATATTGTATATGTAGTGTATATATAAAGTATATATAGTGTATATATATTGTATATGTAATGTATATATAAAGTATATATAGTGTATATATATTGTATATGTAGTGTATATATAAAGTATATATAGTGTATATATATTGTATATGTAGTGTATATATAAAGTATATATAGTGTATATATATTGTATATGTAGTGTATATATAAAGTATATATAGTGTATATATATTGTATATGTAGTGTATATATAAAGTATATATAGTGTATATATATTGTATATGTAGTGTATATATAAAGTATATATAGTGTATATATATTGTATATGTAATGTATATATAAAGTATATATAGTGTATATATATTGTATATGTAATGTATATATAAAGTATATATAGTGTATATATATTGTATATGTAGTGTATATATAAAGTATATATAGTGTATATGTATTGTATATGTAGTGTATATATAAAGTATATATAGTGTATATATATTGTATATGTAGTGTATATATAAAGTATATATAGTGTATATATATTGTATATATAATGTATATATAAAGTATATATAGTGTATATATATTGTATATGTAGTGTATATATAAAGTATATATAGTGTATATATATTGTATATGTAGTGTATATATAGTGTATATATAGTGTATATGTAGTGTATATATAGTGTATATATATTGTATATGTAATCTATATATAAAGTATATATAGTGTATATATATTGTATATGTAATGTATATATAAAGTATATATAGTGTATATATATTGTATATGTAGTGTATATATAAAGTATATATAGTGTATATATATTGTATATGTAATGTATATATAAAGTATATATAGTGTATATATATTGTATATGTAGTGTATATATAAAGTATATATAGTGTATATATATTGTATATGTAGTGTATATATAAAGTATATATAGTGTATATATATTGTATATGTAGTGTATATATAAAGTATATATAGTGTATATATATTGTATATGTAGTGTATATATAAAGTATATATAGTGTATATATATTGTATATGTAGTGTATATATAAAGTATATATAGTGTATATATATTGTATATGTAATGTATATATAAAGTATATATAGTGTATATATATTGTATATGTAATGTATATATAAAGTATATATAGTGTATATATATTGTATATGTAGTGTATATATAAAGTATATATAGTGTATATGTATTGTATATGTAGTGTATATATAAAGTATATATAGTGTATATATATTGTATATGTAGTGTATATATAAAGTATATATAGTGTATATATATTGTATATATAATGTATATATAAAGTATATATAGTGTATATATATTGTATATGTAGTGTATATATAAAGTATATATAGTGTATATATATTGTATATGTAGTGTATATATAAAGTATATATAGTGTATATATATTGTATATGTAGTGTATATATAAAGTATATATAGTGTATATATATTGTATATGTAGTGTATATATAAAGTATATATAGTGTATATATAGTGTATATGTAGTGTATATATAGTGTATATATATTGTATATGTAGTGTATATATAAAGTATATATAGTGTATATATATTGTATATGTAATGTATATATAGTGTATATATAGTGTATATGTAGTGTATATATAGTGTATATATATTGTATATGTAATCTATATATAAAGTATATATAGTGTATATATATTGTATATGTAGTGTATATATAAAGTATATATAGTGTATATATATTGTATATGTAATGTATATATAGTGTATATATAGTGTATATGTAGTGTATATATAGTGTATATATATTGTATATGTAATCTATATATAAAGTATATATAGTGTATATATATTGTATATGTAATGTATATATAAAGTATATATAGTGTATATATATTGTATATGTAGTGTATATATAAAGTATATATAGTGTATATATATTGTATATGTAATGTATATATAAAGTATATATAGTGTATATATATTGTATATGTAATGTATATATAAAGTATATATAGTGTATATATATTGTATATGTAATGTATATATAAAGTATATATAGTGTATATATATTGTATATGTAATGTATATATAAAGTATATATAGTGTATATATATTGTATATGTAATGTATATATAAAGTATATATAGTGTATATATATTGTATATGTAATGTATATATAAAGTATATATAGTGTATATATATTGT
>OZ024765.1:21585877-21598377 GCA_964016885.1 Eledone cirrhosa
TATATATATATATATGTATGTCTGTATATATTGTTATATATATATATATATGTATGTATGTCTGTATATATTGTTATATATATATATATGTATGTATGTATATATTGTTATATATATATATGTATGTCTGTATATATTGTTATATATATATGTATGTCTGTATATATTGTTATATATATATAAGTGTATGTATATATTGTTATATATATATGTATGTCTGTATATATTGTTATATATATATGTATGTATGTCTGTATATATTGTTATATATATATATATGTATGTCTGTCTGTATATATTGTTATATATAAGTATGTATGTATATATTGTTATATATATATATATATGTATGTATGTCTGTATATATTGTTATATATATATATATGTATGTCTGTATATATTGTTATATATATATATATGTATGTATGTATATATTGTTATATATATATATGTATGTATATATTGTTATATATATATATGTGTATGTCTGTATATATTGTTATATATATATATGTATGTCTGTATATATTGTTATGTATATATATGTATGTCTGTATATATTGTTATATATATATATGTATGTCTGTATATATTGTTATATATATATATATATATGTATGTATGTCTGTATATATTGTTATATATATATATATGTATGTCTGTATATATTGTTATATATATATATGTATGTCTGTATATATTGTTATGTATATATATGTATAAGGGAGAAATTAGGAATAAGAAGAATCAGATGTTGTTTACTCAAGAGAAGGCTACATTGGTATGGTCACGTGATGCGCATGAAAGACGACAGCTGCATAAAAAAGTGCAAGGCAATAAAAATAGACGGTAGCCACGGAGTAGGCAGATCCAGAAAAACCTGGGACGACTTGATAAATTCCGACCTCACACACTTACACCTCTCCAAGACAATGTCACTGGACCGAGATCTTTGGTGATACACAGTAATACAGAAGACACCATCACCACCACCAACACCATCACCACTAATACAGCCACCACCACCACCACCACCAGATAAAGATAAAAAAAGTAATATGATAGTCATTATTTTCTCCTCTGCTCTCCCCTTTAATTCACTCTTCAGTGAAGGAGATTAATTTTGTTTTCACAAATGGTAACCATTTTCCGTGTTAGGTTTCTTTTCCAAATGTATTTTATTTTTTCCTCTTTTCGAGATAATCTTGCAATACCGATTGTTATCATTGCTATGGCAACGCTGGTGTCATAGTGATGATAATAATAATAATAATTGTTTCTACTTTAGGCACAAGTACATTACAAGCAATGATCCCAATACATTACTGGTACTTTATTTTATCGACCCCCGTAAGGTTGAAAGGCAAAGTCAACCTCGGCGGGATTTGAACTCAGTCTGTAAAGGGACGTAACTCTATGCTAGAAAGCATGGCATCCAACCCTCTACCGATACTGCCAATTCACCGCCCTAATAATAATAATAATAATAATAATAATAATTGTTTCTACTTTAGGCACAAGGCTAGCAATTAACCAGTACATTACTGGTACTTTATTTTATCGACCCCGTAAGGATGAAAGGCAAAGTTAACCTCGGCGGCGAGATTTGAACTCAGAATGGAAAGGGCCGTAACTCTATGCATCAAAGCATGACGTCCAACCCTCTACCGATACTGCCAATCCACCGCCCTAATAATAATAACAATACTTTCTTTATTAACCACAAGGGTTGACATAAAGTAGACATTAAGGGCAACACAGGACAATACAGGACAGTACAAATGGACATTTCTGCGTGTAAAGAAGAAAAGGAAATGACAAAAACAAAAGAGAAACAAAGGAGAATTCCCCAATAGGGGGGGGGGGGGGATTTCTGAGGGACACTCGTGGAGAAAGCCCATTAAAAAAGCCACGGTGGCCCTGACCATCAGAGCAAGCGCCCTCTCCCAGTTTTCCACCTTCAATTTACAGGCACATACTCAGAGCAGGCCCATTCACTGGGGCCATTCTTGCCTCTCTCACCCATCTTTCAATAAATTGCTGGGAAGAGAGCACTTCCCTCTCCACCCTGATTTTCCTTTTCAAATGAAATTTGAAAAAGTTAATATATAATTGTTTCTACTTTAGGCACAAGGCCAGCAATTACCCAGTACATTACTGGTACTTTATTTTATCGACCCCGTAAGGATGAAAGGCAAAGTTAACCTCGGCGGAATTTGAACTCAGATCGTAAAGGGACGTAACTCTATGCTGTAAAGCATGGCATCCAACCCTCTACCGATACTGCCAATAATAATAATAATAATAATAATGATAATAATGATTTCATTTATTAGCCACAGGGGCCGGCATGTAGGGGACAATACAAAGACAGGGACAGTGGGGGTTTACAATAAGGTCGAGTAAAAGTGCACAATGGCAAGACTAATTTAACAATGAAGATATACAAATATAAAATAAACTATGCATAAATATAACAAAATAAATTCCCCTATAGGGGGTGGACGACCCTGGGGTGACTCATGTACCCTACCAATTCTGAACCACCCTGCGCTTCTAGGGAACCCGGGGAGAGTACCCCTCTCCTCAAGTTAGCTAGCCTATAGGCGCATGGTCAGAGTAGGCACATTCACACGGGCCATTCTCGCCACATTCACCAACCTTTTAGCAAATGTACTGGGGGCAGGGCAGCACTTCTCTCTCCACCCTCACCTTCCTTTCCAGGTGAAACTTGAAGAAGTTGATGAGGGATTGGCCGAAGAGAGAAGTATCTGTCTTCAGTCCTTTCAACCTGGTCCACCATACAACCTCTTTCGCAACTGCCACCAGACAGAGGAAAATTTCCTGCTCTTCCTTGCCAAAGGAAGGCGGCGGGTCAATCTTCACTATGGACTCGGCCGATAGCCAGATCCGTTCCACACACGACAGTAGCTGTTCGACATAACTCCACAAGTCAGTAATGCACGGACATTGGACAAGTGCATGCAGAACAGTTTCGTCGTTCTGTATGCATCTTGGGCAGGTCGGTCTGACAGCACTTCCGTGCCTGTAGAGTTTATCCTGAACCGGCAGTGCCCCCCGGTAGCACTGACAAGTGAGTGATTTTTGGAAATTTTCCATCGTCCCCGGCTCGAAAGTCCTCCGGAACAGACTGGTCAGTTCGACTTCGTCAAGGGCCAAAGCCTGTTGCGACATCGCACTTGCCCACCACTAATCCTCTATAGAACTCGAGAGTGGAAGTTCGACTGATCACATTGCCCGCTTGGTAGAGGGCAGTGAGTGCCTGGGAACATTCCAGGTGCCATAATAATAATAACAATAATTGTTTCTACTTTAGGCACAAGGCCAGCAATTACCCCAGTGCATTACTGGTACTTTATTTTATCGACCCCGTAAGGATGAAAGGCAAAGTTAACCTCGGCGGGATTTGAACTCAGATTCTCTACCGATACTGCCAATCCACCGCCCTTAATAATAACAATAATGGTTTCTGATTTAGGCACAAGGCCAGCAATTTGGGAGGAGAAAAGGAAAGTTGATTAAATCGACACCAGTACATTACTGGTTCTTTATTTTATCGCCCCCCGTAAAGATACACGGCAAAGCTTACCTCGGTGGGATTTGAACTCAGAATGTAAAGGGATGTAACTATATAACACAAAACATGTTGTCCAACGCTCTACCAATTACTGTAAAAAATGTCCTACATTAGCACAAGGCCAGCAATTTTGAAGGGAAAGTCAAATAGATTGAGCCAGTAGACTAAACTACAAGGATGGGCTGAAAAGTTCATAGACTGACCAAGATACTCTCATGGAATGACCAAATGAGTTTTATTTCTCAACGTAGTCTCTAGAAGGAAACATTGCAGTTATTAATAAGAAGAGTTGAAATTAATGTATGCAAGATTTCACAGCCTTAGCATCACTCCTTCATAGTCAGCCTATGACCAAGATACTCTCATGGAATGACCAAATGAGTTTTATTTCTCAACGTAGTCTCGAGAAGGAAACAATGCAGTTATTAATAAGAAGAGTTGAAATTAATGTATGCAAGATTTCACAGCCTTAGCATCACTCCTTCATAGTCAGCCTATGACCAAGATACTCTCATGGAATGACCAAATGAGTTTTATTTCTCAACGTAGTCTCGAGAAGGAAACAATGCAGTTATTAATAAGAAGAGTTGAAATTAATGTATGCAAGATTTCACAGCCTTAGCATCACTCCTTCATAGTCAGCCTATGTCCAAGATACTCTCATGGAATGACCAAATGAGGTTTATTTTTCAACATAATCCTTGGAAGGATACAATGCAGTTATTAATAAAAAGAGCTGAAACTAATGTATGCAAGATTTCACAGCCTTAGCATCACTCCTTCGTAGTCAGCCTATGAACCTTTCAGCTGATCCTTGTAAATAGTGCAAAATATTTTATCTGACAATCTACCAAGCTACAATACTCTCAGAACACCCTCCTCCACTGCTAATTAGGTCACCAGGTCATAGAAGCTATCAGCTACTTCTATAGTACCCTTTATTATCAACAGAGGGAGCAACTCCCTAAACTTCCTCCCTCCTGTCCCTATCCTAGCTACCATGCTCTCAAGAACACCCTCCTCCCCTGCTAATTAGGTCAACTAGATAACAGAAGCTATCAGCTACTTCTATAGTACCCTTTATTGTCAACAGTGGGAGCAGCTCCTTAAACTTCTTCCATCCAGTCCTTAGCCTAGCTACTATGCTCTCAAGAACACCCTCCTCCCCTGCTAATTAGGTCAACTAGATAACAGAAGCTATCAGCTACTTCTATAGTACCCTTTATTGTCAACAGTGGGAGCAGCTCCTTAAACTTCTTCCATCCAGTCCTTAGCCTAGCTACTATACTCTCAGAGCGATCTCCTCCACTACTAATTAGGTCACCAAAGTAGCAAAAGCTATCAGCTACTTCTCTGAATCCTTCCTCAGATTGGAAAATCTTTCTATCTCTGACCATCTTAATACCATTTAACCCTCAATGTCTGCTACATACCAAGTTTTCATTTCCTGTTAGTCTGCCTGCTAAACACAGTTAATCATATCACCTAGGTAACAGAAGCTATCAGCCATTTCTATGGATCCTTCTTTGGACTGGAGAAGGTTTTATATAATTATATATACATATATGAATATATATATATATATATATATATATATATATATATATATATATATATAAATTTCAAGTTATCAATAATGTAGTGATAATATATCGTCACGTTAGAGATAAACAGCGTACGTGTAGGTTTGCTCAACGAGTATAAATTATATTCCGGAGAAAATGTAGAAAAGATGAATATAAAATGAAAGTGCTTTTAGAAAGGAATTTATTAGGTATTGACATATGTTTCTGTAACAGACGGAATACCTATGTACCGCTGTTTGCGTAATCATATAATGTTAGCAAGTATTCGATAGTAAATGTATAATCAGTTGTCACTTCTTCAGAGATATTGGATAAATTGGAAAAAATTGAAGTATTTATATTAGTTGTAAGAAAGGAAGAAGAGAGGGGATAGTATATGACAGATGGTAATTCAATTTGCTGGTAAACAAGTATATAGAAGGATTCTAATGAGAATACAATGAGTATATGGCTTATTTTGTCTAAATAAGAATTTTTGGGAGTGCCTATTTTAATCTATATTTGACCAATTGAACAATGGACAGGGCTGGTCGTTTGGTGTAGTGGTATTAATACAGGTATAAAGTGTCAAGTAAGGAAGAGAGAGATTTTCACTGCTACTGTATAACAACAATGTTGGTAGCCTGCTGGTATATGCATTAGGGAATTGAATTAAGAAATCTCATTTTATCCATAGCCGTTTATATTAAATGGTAAAGAATAGAAGAGTTGATAGAATTAAGACTAATAGAGAATGTTAATATGTATTTTGACAATCAAACGGAGATGGAGACAGGCGTTCAATCCTGGTAGTATTTATAATATGAAAATGTAGATTTCAAGCGATTGTTACAGTATAACGATCGCTCTATTCTGTTATTTAATAAAATCTTTTTGGATTTTATAATACAAAATAATTCCATAATACACAATTTACAAAATTCCTGTCTTTGGAAATATGCAGGGGCAGCCGTAATTATATCCCATTTTAGGTTAAATTGTTGGTTATTTTCGCACAGTTGCCAAGCCATGTCTGCGAGTGTTGTTACATAACACTGGTTTTCATGTTTTATCGAGTAACGATGTCTATAAAGGCGAGATTTGAAGGAGGTAGCTGTAGACCCCATATAGTACCACTTCTGGCTACCCGATTCGATAGTACATTTGTATACGATGTTGCGTTCAAGACACTGATTGTTCAACGTACACATTCCTGGTTGGACACAGTTACAGTTATAATTATGCGTTGTTGTATTACCATGGATGGGTTGATGAGGTTGCTTAGGCAGGACGGGATGTTGTTTGTTGTTTTGTGATGTTATAGCCGATGTTTTACGTGTTGGAAGGCGTTTATACAACCGTTTTGCGTTAAGCTTCTTTATATGTTGTTCAATATTAGGGGCGGTTGAATATGAAAGTCGAATAGTGTTAGGGTTTAAGATTTTATTATATTTATGTGATGTTGGAAAATGTTTTTTAACTAATCGAAAGAATTGTGAGGGTAGATTGGTTTTAATAGAGTTGTTATAGACCGGGTTGTACCATATATACTCTTTACATCGCCTTCTGTTTGGTGGTGTGCGACTATTAGTGTGTCTATTGCGGTAGTGTATGTATGGTGGGTGATTCTATGCTATTTCTACCTCTATGAGATTTATTTTAGGTGTTTTGGTGATCATCGACTATATACTCTATATTATCTAGGTGTCCAGCCTTCCTAAGTGCATCATCATAATATTCGGCATGTTCTTTGAAAGTTTGCTGGTTGGACGACAGGCGGGAGATTCTAAGGGAAATATTTCTAGGGTTGGATTTAATTATAGAGGGTGGATGGTTAGAACCCGTATTTACATATTTAAGGTTCTCATTTAGTTTATGGAACGGTTTAATTGTTTCTGTATTGAGATTAAAAGTAACATCAAGGAAATTAACCTCTTTGAGGTTATATTCAAACGTAATATTTAATCCTAGTTCCTTAAGAAGCTTTCTAATATTTTTACGCATCCTTTCTAAATTCTGGTTATTCATATGCTTAATTAATAGGAGCAGATCGTCACGGTAGAGTCCACCGTGGAGATCCTTGAATTTTCCTTGTAGAATAAATTCCCACAAGATCAGTTACTTCCGCCGAATCATTGGAACCCATAGTTATATCAAAATTAGAAGGACCCGTCCCACCCTTGCAAACAGGGAAAAGCGGACGTAAAATGATGATGATGATAAATATATGTATATATTCATATATATCAGAAAAAATGAAACAAAATTTCATTTCTCACTCTTAGTACGGCTGTTACTTAAATATAAGTATGTATACGTACGTACATATATGTATACAGACGTACAGTAGTATGTATATATATATATACATACATGCACACATATATATATGTACGTATGGATTCACGGAACATTTATTATAATGCTCGGTGTGTTTGTAAACAAACATCCCGAATTAAGCCGTACAGTGTCTAGGACAAAGGAACGCTGTACTAGTTTCAAGCTTATTAGCTATCGTCAGCAACGTATACCTTCCTGCCAGATGATTGAACGTCTGAAAGTATATACTTTCCTTATGCATATTAACGGCTGAGCAGCCTAATTTGCATATCGAGTGAGTTAATCGGCCGGGGTACCGAAAACGATAAACAGAAAAAATGAAACGAAATTTCATTTCCCACTCTTAGTACGGCTGTTACTTAAATATAAGTATGTATACGTACATACATATATGTATACAGACTTACAGTAGTATGTATATATATATACATACATGCACACATATATATATGTACGTATGGATTCACAAAACATTCACCAAACGATAGCTAACAAGCTTGAAGCTAGTACAGCGTTCCTTTGTCAGTGTTGAACAAACGAGCAACGATGGTTGCTAGACACTACGGCTTAATACGGGATGTTTGTTTACAAACACACCAAGCATTATAATAAGTGTTCGGTGAATCCATACGTACATATATATATGTGTGCATGTATGTATATATATATACATACTACTGTACGTCTGTATACATATATGTATGTACGTATACATACTTATATTTTATATATATATATATCCAAAATCTCTGAAGAAGTGACAACTGATTATACATTTGCTATCGAATACTTGCTAACATTATATGATTACGCAAACAGCGATACATAGGTATTCCGTCTGTTACAGAAACATATGTCAATACCTAATAAATTCCTTTTTAAAAAAAGCACTTTCATTTTATATTCATCTTTTCTATATATATATATATATATATTTATTAAAATAACAGATTAAAGTTTAAGCAAAGAATCGCTGCTTTCACCCTTATTTGCTCTTCGGTTCTTATATATTTGATATATATTTGATATATATTTTCCTTATCGAGCCCTCTCTGGATTTTAGTCTTCAATTTTATTATTATTACTATATAGTATAACAAAGTGCAGGGCAATAAAGATAGACGGTAGTCACGGAATAGGCAGACCTAGAAAAACCTGGGACGAGCTGATAAACTCCGACATCACACACTTACACCTCTCCAAGACAATGTCACTGGACCGAGACCTTTGGCGGTACTCAGTAACAGAGAAGACCCGCCTTACCTAAATATATAGTAAAACCTACTCCAGCCAGTAGGCATCTCTAACAAAATACACCCCGTCCCACCACCACCACCCGATCCACACCACCCCGTTCTATGTAAAGTTATGTTGGTGCCGCGCCATCGAGGCCGAAACAAATGAGATCGTGTAGGTGTCACGACAAAAAAACACACAGTCCACGCTGTAATGTGGCCGTGTAGGCAACACGGTAAAAACCTCCCAGACCCACACTGTAAATGTGGTTGGTGTTAGGAAGGGCATCCAACTGTAGAAAACCTGCCAGACAGTCCTATGCGAGCAAGACAATCACTCTTGCCTCAAGTGGGACTACCCCCGTCCAAACCCATGCAAGCGTGGAACACGGACGTTAAACGTTGATGATGATGATGATGATGATATATATATATATGTATACGCATTTTTACGCATCCTTTCTAAATTCTGGTTATTCATATGCTTAATTAATAGGAGCGCATCGTCACGGTAGAGTCCACCGCGGAGATCCTTGAATTTTCCTTGTAGAATAAATTCTAAGGGATGTTGTTTGTTGTTTTGTTGTTTTGTATATATATATATATATATTGTTTGTTGTTTTGTATATATATATATATATATTGTTTGTTGTTTTGTATATATATATATATATATTAGGTATAGGATTATCCTAGATGTAGTAATGGTTAATTACTACACTGGATATGGTTGACGTACAGTGAGAGGTTACTCTACGAGTTATGGAAGAATTGTTGAAGAAACTTAGTTCCTGATCCTTCTGTATTCCGGAGTGTATATAAAGAATGAATTATTCATTCTTTATATATATATATATATATATATATATATATATATATATATATATATATATATATATATCATTATCATCATCATCATCATCAACGTTTAACGTCCGTGTTCCACGCTTGCATGGGTTTGGACGGGGGTAGTCCCACTTGAGGCAAGAGTGATTGTCTTGCTCGCATAGGACTGTCTGGCAGGTTTTCTACAGTTGGATGCCCTTCCTAACACCAACCACATTTACAGTGTGGGTCTGGGAGGTTTTTACCGTGTTGCCTACACGGCCACATTACAGCGTGGACTGTGTGTTTTTTTGTCGTGACACCTACACGATCTCATTTGTTTCGGCCTCGATGGCGCGGCACCAACATAACTTTACATAGAACGGGGTGGTGTGGATGGGGTGGGGGTGGTGGTGGTGGGACAGGGTGTATTTTGTTAGAGATGCCTACTGGCTGGAGTAGGTTTTATTATATATTTAGGTAAGGCGGGTCTTCTCTGTTACTGAGTACCGCCAAAGGTCTCGGTCCAGTGACATTGTCTTGGAGAGGTGTAAGTGTGTGATGTCGGAGTTTATCAGCTCATCCCAGGTTTTTCTAGGTCTGCCTATTCCGTGACTACCGTCTATCTTTATTGCCCTGCACTTTGTTATACAGCTATCGACTTTCATGCGCATCACGTGTCCATACCAACGTAGCCTTCTCTCGAGTAAACAACAACTGATCCCGCTTATCTCTAATTTTTTCCTTAGTTCGTTTATGCTTTGCCGTTCACGTATATTACTGTTACACATCCAACGGAGCATGCAAGCTTCGTTCCTCTCTAGTCTGCGTATATCCTCTGCACACAATGCCCAGGTCTCACTGCCATGCAGCATTGCTGTTCGTATGCAGGCATCGTACAACCTGCTTTTCATTTTTAGGGAGAACCCTTTAGCAGCTAATAGTGGTATAAGCTCTCTGAACTTTTTCCAACCAGTTCTGACTCTAGCTACAGTACTTTCAGAGCACCCTCCCCCACTGCTGATTTTATCGCCCAGGTAACGGAAGCTGTCCATTATTTCTATAGAACCCTCTGCGCAGTTGAAAGAGCTAGTATTTTGTGGGCACTTGCTGCTACTTATTGCACCAGAACACCGGCCACATGTAAAGTCTATGTTCTTAGTTAGCTTACCTGTGATCCCACTACATCTTTTATGCACCCATACTTTGCATTTAGGACACAAAATGGAGTTTCTACCTACGCCTTTCCTACACACCGAGCACGACCATTTCCCAGAAGGGACCGCCGCCTTGTTTTCTTTCCTACAAACTAGTACTTTGGTCTTAGCCAGGTTAATTTTAAGTCCTTTTGACTCTAGGCCGTGCTTCCATGTTTGGAATTTCTTCTCTAGCTCGGCCATTGATTCCGCTATGAGTGTCAGGTCGTCTGCGTATAGGAGTTCCCATGGGCAGCCTGTCTTGAACTCCTCTGTTATAGCCTGAAGGGCAATAATAAATAGTAGGGGGCTGAGAACAGAGCCCTGATGGACGCCAACTTTTACGCTAAACTCTTCACTATATTCGTTGTTAATTCTAACCTTGCTGACTGTTTCTTTATACATGGCTTGTATAGCCCTCACAAGCCATTCATCAACGCCTAGTTTTCTAAGAGCCCACCAGATAATGGAGCGGGGGACTCTGTCGAAGGCTTTCTCCAAGTCGACAAAAGCTAAGTAGAGGTGTTTACCTTTAGCTAGGTACTTCTCCTGTAGTTGTCGTACTATGAAAAGAGCGTCTGTGGTACTTTTGCCTGACACAAACCCAAACTGCATTTCATCTAGGTCAATTCTCTCTCTGATTAGTTGCGCTATTACTTTTTCCGTGACCTTCATGACCTGGTCGATTAATTTACTGCCTCTATAGTTACTCCTATCTAGGGCGTCTCCTTTACCCTTATAACAGTTAACGATGATGCTGCTATGCCAGTCCTTCGGAACAACCCCATTCTGTACGACTTGGTTAACTATGCGGGTGACCATGGTGTGTCCCACCGTGCCAGATGCCTTCAGCATCTCAGCAACTATTTCTGAAGGCCCAGCCGCCTTACCCGTCTTCATATCCTTGATTGCCTTACTTATTATACTCCCCTCGACTAACACTGCTGGTCCCTCTATTGGGTCGATATATATATATATATATATATATTGTTATACTTTGGGAGGGTCATGCGCAAACTGAGCACACAACACACACACAGAAACAAAATGGCGTAGGACAGAAGAAAGGAAAGGCACAGAAACAAAGAAAGGAATCCCCAGTCACTGAAGAGGTCACAGAATGTGTGACGAAAGGACTATGACTATATATAAACAACTATCTGGTTGTGGAACCAACCAACCAACCAGAAATTTGTAAATTTGTAAATTTATAAATATATAATAAATTAAATTGAAGTGAAAGCAACTGGTGCGTGTGTTTCTTATTGGCAACATGACCCTCCCAAAGTATAACAATATCGGTTTCAACACACGATTTCAGATAAAGAATCTTGCTAAACAAATTCAGAAACGATATATATATATATATACATATATATATTCATATAAATATATATATACCAATATTTTGCCAATTTTCAACCATGTGTGTGTATATATAGATATATATATACACACACATGCCATTCCTTTTTCCCTATCTACATATTTCTCACTTGCTGCTCTTTAGATTTTTCCATTTTTTTTCTATTTTATGAATTGAAACATAAATAATTCCCCCAATATTAACAGCTGCTGTGGTGGCGGGGGAGGGAGAACTGACGTTTACACAGGTTGGTGTTGGACATTTCACTCCTTATTATCAACAGCTGTCAGGGCTGGGTGGTAGGGTGGGTGGCTGGGTGGAAGAGTGGGTGGTAGGGTGGATGGGTGGAGAGGGTGGGTGGAGAGGGTGGGTGGC
>OZ024765.1:21603377-21618377 GCA_964016885.1 Eledone cirrhosa
TTATGTGTATGTATATATATATATATATGTATACATATATGTATATCTATTTATTTATATATATATATATATATATATATATATATATATATATATATATATATATATATATATATATGTATATCTATTTCTGTGTATATATAGTCATATATCTATATCTATTTATGTATATATATCTATATATCTATATATATATGTATATCTATTTATGTGTATATATCTATATATATATATATGTATATATATATAGATATATATATATGTATATATCTATATATATATATATATCTATTTATGTGTATATATCTATATATCTATATATATATATATGTATATATATATAGATATATATATATGTATATATCTATTTATGTATATATATATATATATATATATATATATATATATATATATATTTATGTATATATATATATATATATATATATATATATATATATATATATATATATATATGTATATCTATTTATGTATATATATATATATATGTATATCTATTTATGTATATATATATATATATATATATAGATATATAGATATATATGTATATATCTATTTATGTATATATATATATATATATATATATATATATATATATATATATATTTATGTATATATATATATATATATATATATATATATATATATATATATATATATTTATGTATATATATATATATATATATATATATATATATATATATTTATGTATATATATATATATATATATATATATATATTTATGTATGTATATATATATATATATATATATTTATGTATATATATATATATATATATATATATATGTATTTATGTATATATATATATATATATATATATATATATGTATATCTATTTATGTATATATATATATATATATATATATATGTATATCTATTTATGTATATATATATATATATATATATATATGTATATCTATTTATGTATATATATATATATATATATATATATATATATATATATATATGTATATATATATATATATATATATATATGTATATATATATATATATATATATATATATATATATATATATGTATATATATATATATATATATATATATATATATTTATATATACATAAATAGATATACATTTATATGTATATATGTATATGTATATCTATATATGTATATATATATATATATGTATATCTATATATGTATATATATATATATACATAAATAGATATACATATATGTATATATATACATAAATAGATATACATACATATATATATATATATATACATAAATAGATATACATACATATATATATACATACATAAATAGATATACATATATATATACATATATATATACATAAATAGATATACATATATATATACATATATATATACATAAATATATATATATATATATATATATATATATATATATATATTTATATATATATATATATATATATATATATATATTTATATATATATATATATATATATATATATATTTATATATATATAAATAGATATACATTTATATATATATATGTATATATATATATATGTGTATATATATATATGTATATATAACATCATGTCAAGCTGACATAACCACAGTCAGTCGAGTGCAGCTAATATTGGTGTTAATGGATTCTATTTCTTCAGGCTGTGTTGTGAGTTCAAATCCCTGTCTGACTTCTCAATAAATAAATATATATAATGTATGTATGTATGTATATATATATATATATATATATATATATATATATATATATATAGTATATTTATATAGTATATATATATATATATGGTATATATATAATGTATGTATATATATATAGTATATAGTATATATATAATGTATATATAGTATATAGTATATATATATATATATATCCAGGAAATACTTGAACCGTTAAGATCTTCTTCCTGGATATGTCAATATTTATAAAACAAACTTTGTATTTTATCTGATGAGAGCGCACCAAAGTTTTGGGACCCTTGAAATATATATAATAGAATAAATATTTTTTCATAAATATAGTTTCCATTTATTTAATATCATATATATATATATATATATATATATATATATATATATATATATATATATATATATATATATATATATATATATATATATATATATATATATATATATATATATATATATATATATATATATATATGGAGGCACATGGCTTAGTGGTTAGAGCATTGGCCTTGCAATCGAAAGGTTGAGTTCAATTCTCAGACCGGGTGATGTGTTGTTTCCTTGAGCAAGACACTTTATTTCACATTGCTCCAATTTACTCAGCTGTAGAAATGAGATGATAGGGACTGGGGTCCCTATCATTCCACTGTAAAGTGGTTGTGGAGGTGCCACGGCAAAAAAGCACCCAGCACTCACTGTAAATGAGGTTGGTGTTAGGAAGGGCATCCAGCTGTAGAAATCAAGCCAGAATCAGTTCCCGTCCCACCCTTGCAAGCAGGGAAAAGCAGACGTAAAATGATGATGACGATGATGATGATGATGATGATGATATAATATTGAAAGAGTGAAGAATTACATGGTCAACATTACAAAAAAGTGATTTATTTACAGTCTGACAATTGTTTCTCTGATTAAGTTGTCTAAAAATTGCTGAACACTTGAAGCTGTGCCACTCAATTTTAAATACAAAGTTAGCTTTTTTGCACTGTTGACCATGTAATTCTTCACTCTTTCAATTTTATTACTCCAAGATAAACTTACATAGGAATACAAGTGAAATCATAAACTCGCCATCTACATAAACCTCTTGTTGAGTCAAACGCTGTACGTTAAAACTATCCATAATAAGTATTCACAACCTCTAACTGGATTACCTATAACGATATTTTGTTATTCCTTATATATATATATATATATATATATTTATATATATATTTATATATATATATATATTTATATATATTTATATATATGCAAAAGTTCTATTTAAAATTGTTGGGATACAACAAGTAAATATTTTATAACTGATATAAAGCACTCGACAAGACAGCTTCCAAAAATAATGGTTGCATCTAACAGGGTACGTCAAAATTATTTATAAAACTGTTTATATATTGTATTTTGTCTGATGAAGGCATACCATATTTTGATTTGGTATCCCTGAAATATGTATAATGAAATAAATATGGTTTTATAAATATAGTTTCCATTTATTTAATATCGTATATATATATATATATCTTTATATATATATATATTTATATTTTTATATATATATTTATATATATATATATATATATATATATATATATTTATATATATATATATATATATATATATATATATATTTATATTTATATATATATATATATATATATATTTATATATATATTTATATTTATATATATATTTATATTTATATATATATATTTATATTTATATATATATATATATTTATATATTTTTATATATATATATATATTTATATATTTATCATCATCATCATCATCATCATCAGGTTTAGCGTCCGTGTTCCACGCTTGCATGGGTTTGGACGGGGGTTTTCCCACTTGAGGCAAGAGTGGTTGTCTTGCTCGCATAGGACTGTCTGGCGGGTTTTCTACAGTTGGATGCCCTTCCTAACACCAACCACATTTACAGTGTGGGGCTGGGAGGTTTTTACCGTGTTGCCTACACGGCCACATTACAGCGTGGACTGTCTGGCGGGTTTTCTACAGCTGGATGCCCGTCCTAACACCAACCACATTTACAGTGTGGGGCTGGGAGGTTTTTACCGTGTTGCCTACACGGCCACATTTACAGCGTGGACTGTGTGTTTTTTGTCGTGACACCTACACGATCTCATTTGTTTCGGCCTGGATGTTGTGGGACCAACATAACTTTACATTGAAAGGGGCGGTGTGGGTGGGGTGGAGGTGGTGGGACGGGGGTGTGTTTTGATAGAGGTGCCTACTGACTGTAGTAGGTTTTTACTTTGTATTTAGGTAAGGCGGGTCTTCTCTATTACTGAGTACCGCCAAAGGTCTCGGTCCAGTGACATTGTCTTGGAGAGGTGTAAGCGTGTGAGGTCGGAATTTATCAGCTCGTCCCATGTTTTTCTGGGTCTGCCTACTCCGTGGCTACCGTCTATCTTTATTGCCCTGCACTTTGTTATACAGCTGTCGTCTTTCATGCGCATCACGTGACCGTACCAACGTAGCCTTCTCTCGAGTAAACAACATCTGATCCCTCTTATTTCTAATTTTTTCCTTAGTTCGTTTATGCTTTGCCGTTCGCGTATATTACTATTGCACATCCAGCGGAGCATGCAAGCTTCGTTCCTCTCTAGTCTGCGTATATCCTCTGCACACAATGCCCAGGTCTCACTGCCATGCAGCATTGCTGTTCGTATGCAGGCATCGTATAACCTGCCTTTCATTTTTAGGGAGAACCCTCTAGCGGCTAATAGTGGTATAAGCTCTCTGAACTTTTTCCATCCAGTTCTGACTCTAGCTACTGTACTTTCAGAGCACCCTCCCCCACTGCTGATTTTGTCGCCCAGATAACGGAAGCTGTCCACTATTTCTATAGAACCCTCTGCGCAGTTGAAGGAGCTAGTATTTTGTGGGCACTTGCTGCTACTTATTGCACCAGAGCACCGGCCACATGTAAAATCTATGTTCTTAGTTAGCTTACCTGTGATCCCACTACATCTTTTATGCACCCATACTTTGCATTTGGGACATAAAATGGAGTTTCTACCTACGCCTTTCCTACACACTGAGCATGGCCATTTCCCCGATGGGACCGCCGCCTTATTTTCTTTCCTACAAACTAGAACTTTAGTCTTAGCCAGGTTAATTTTAAGGCCATTTGATTCTAGGCCGTGCTTCCACGTTTGGAATTTCTTCTCTAGTTCGGTCATTGATTCAGCTATGAGCGTTAGATCATCTGCGTATAGGAGTTCCCATGGGCAGCCGGTCTTGAACTCCTCTGTTATAGCCTGAAGGGCAATAATAAATAGTAGGGGGCTAAGTACAGAGCCCTGATGGACACCAACTTTTACGCTAAACTCTTCACTATATTCGTTGTTAATTCTAACCTTACTGACTGTTTCTTTATACATGGCTTGTATAGCTCTCACAAGCCATTCGTCAACACCTAGTTTTCTAAGAGACCACCAGATAATGGAACGGGGGACTCTGTCGAAGGCTTTCTCCAAGTCGACAAAAGCTAAGTATAGGGGTTTACTTTTAGCTAGGTACTTCTCCTGTAGTTGTCGTACAATGAAAAGAGCGTCTGTGGTACTTTTGCCTGACACAAACCCGAACTGCATTTCATCTAGATCAATTCTCTCTCTGATTAGTTGCGCTATTACTTTTTCCGTGACCTTCATGACCTGGTCGATTAATTTAATGCCTCTATAGTTACTCCTATCTTGGGCATCTCCTTTTCCCTTATAGCAGTTAACGATGATGCTGCTACGCCATTCCTTCGGAACAACCCCATTCTGTACGACTTGGTTAACTATCCGGGTGACCATGGTGTGTCCCACCGAACCAGATGCCTTCAGCATCTCAGCAACTATTTCCGAAGGCCCAGCCGCCTTACCCGTCTTCATATCTTTGATTGCCTTACTTATTATACTACCTTCAACTAACACTGCTAGTCCCTCTATTGGATCGATCTGGGTGAGACTGTCTTTCTCCCATTTGTTCTCCTCATTTAGAAGCCTTTCGTAGTGACACTTCCAAGCTACCTTCTTATCAGCGTCGGTGATGGCAAGTATGCCATCATCGTTAAGTACACACTTCTCCCCGACAATATCACGGTTTTCCTTGACACATTGCTTGGCAATCCTGAACACCTCACGTTTTTGGTCCTCACGTTGTAGAACATGCTTGAACTTTCTTTCCTCTGCTTCCCTTCTTGCGAAGTACACTTGTCTCCTAGCTTCCCTCCTGGCCACTTGATAGTCTTCTCTACTTCCCCCATCCCGCCATACTTTCCAAGCCTGCTTTTTGGCCTTAATTGACTCCTCCACCTTACTGTTCCACCACCATGTTACTCTCCTCCTACCTACAGGCCTGCTCCAGCCACAGACTTCGTCTGCCGCCGTCAGCAGGTTTGCTCTCAGGAATTCCCACTGTTCCTCTATATTATACGACTCTAATTGCTCTTCCTTACTGTCGAAAGCGTCAAGTAATTTGCTTTGAAATTTATTTCTGGCTGTGGGGTCCTTTAGCTTCCATATTTTTCTCCTGAGGATAGTCCTCTTCCGCTGTCTAGTACGTCTCGTCCTGACTATGAGGTCGCTAATTATCAGTCTATGTTGGGAGGTGAATTCTTCATGGGGGTGGGATTTAGTGTTAACAACAGACACTCTGTCACGTCTTCTGGTAAGGATATAATCTACCTGGCTTGTGTGTTCCCCCGATCTATAGGTGATCAAGTGATTGTCTCGTTTTTTGAAGTTAGTGTTACAGATAGTTAAGTTATTTGCGTCGCAGAATTCCAGGATTCTGGAGCCTTCCTCATTTCTAGTACCGAACCCATAGCCTCCATGGATTCCGTCATAGCCGTCACAATGTTGTCCAACGTGACCATTTAGGTCGCCTGCAATAACTATATAGTCACTGTCGGTTATTTGGGAGGTAGCGAGCATCAGTGTCTCGTAGAATCTGTCTTTTATAGCGCGGGGCAGTCCGGATTGGGGTGCGTACGCAGATATTACTGTCACCGTAGTTTTATTGAGGACAAGTCTTATTTTAATTATTCTGTCGTTCACTCTATTTACGGCTATTATCTTATCTGCCCACTTTTCTGCTACCATGATTCCTACCCCACCCAACCCATTGTCATTTCCCACCCAGAAAAGCTTATAGCATCGCTCTTTACCCACGATGAATCTAGCCGACCCTCCCCTCCACCTGGTCTCTTGAATACAACAAACATCGACCTCCTTACGTTCAAGCATTTCTACAACCTCGTTAGAGCGACCCTTTAAGGTGCCTACATTCATGGTACCAACTCTGAAGTTTTGGATTGCGTTTGGAGGGTGGGAGCAGTGGGGCGCGGGGGGGGGGGGGTTATGTTAGCCATCCTGGGCCGAAACAAGGAGGAGTGCTTGCATTTATATATATATATATATTTTTATATATTTATATATATATATATTTTTATATATTTATATATATATATATTTATATATTTATATATATATATATTTATATATATATATATATATATATAAGGATATAGAGATATGAAGATAGGGAAGGCAACCGGTCCATCGGGTATAGCTGCCGAGATGCTGAAGGCATCTGGGTCTGTAGGTCACACTATAACCACACGTATCGTTAACCAGGTAATACTAGAGGGGGCCATACCAAAAGATTGGTGCAGTAGCATCATTGTCAACTGCTACAAAGGTAAAGGCGATGCACTAGATAGAGGAAACTATAGAGGTATAAAGTTGATGGACCAGGTCATGAAAGTAACAGAAAGAGTTATAGCACAGCTGATTAGGGACCGGGTGAATATAGACGAGATGCAATTTGGGTTTGTACCAGGGAAAGGCACCACTGATGCGCTCTTCCTTGTGAGGCAATTACAGGAAAAGTACCTAGCTAAAAGTAAGCCACTCTACTTGGCATTTGTCGACCTTGAGAAAGCCTTTGACAGAGTTCCACGTGCAGTAATCTGGTGGGCTCTTAGAAAACTAGGAGTAGATGAATGGCTTGTGAAAGCGGTACAAGCCATGTATAGGGGAGCAGTCAGCAAAGTTAGGATTGGCAATGAGTATAGCGAGGAATTTAGCGTACAGGTTGGGGTCCACCAGGGCTCTGTTCTTAGCCCTCTCCTGTTCATCATAGTCCTGCAGGCAATAACGGAGGAGTTTAAGACCGGATGCCCATGGGAACTCCTGTATGCTGATGACCTCGCACTCATAGCTGAATCTATGGTAGAACTAGAGAATAAATTCCAAACCTGGAAGCAGGGACTAGAGAGAAAGGGCCTCAAAGTCAACATGACAAAGACTAAGGTCCTTATAAGTAGACGAGAAAACAGAACCCAGATCCCCTCAGGGAAATGGCCTTGCTCAGTATGTAGGAAAGGTGTAGGTAGGAACTCCATTCTTTGCCCCAAATGCAAACAATGGGTACACAAGAGATGTAGCGGGATCTCAGGAAGCTTAATTAAGAATGTAGGATTCACATGCAGCAGCTGTGCTGAAACAGCAAGCAAACAGCCACAGGAAACAAGTACCACCAATCTCTGGGAGGGCCCTGTAGAAACAGTAGACAGCTTCTGCTACCTAGGTGACCGAATTAGCAACGGAGGTGGGTGCTCAGAAAGTACAATAACTAGGGTAAGAACGGGATGGAAGAAGTTTAGGGAACTACTACCACTGCTAGCTGCAAAAGGCTTCTCCCTCAGAATGAAAGGCAGACTGTATGATGCGTGTATCCGAACAGCGATGTTGCATGGTAGTGAGACCTGGGCGCTGAAGGTGGAAGACTTACGTAGATTAGAGAGAAACGAAGCCTGCATGCTCCGATGGATGTGTAACAGTAATATACGTGAACGACAAAGCATAAAGGAATTGAGAGAGAGACTGAGCATAAGAGGAATCAAATGCTGCGTGCAGGAGAGGCGGTTACGCTGGTATGGACATGTGATGCGTATGAAGGATGACAGCTGCATAAAAAGGTGCAGAGCACTAGAAGTTGATGGAAACCGCGGAGTGGGGAGACCCAAGATGACTTGGGATGAGGTGATAAAAGCCGACCTTACCCAACTACACCTCTCAAAGTCAATGACACACGACCGTGACTTCTGGCGTCACGCAGTAATACAGGGTACCCGACCTCCCATGGGTACATGCTGAAGCATATAAACAATATGCCCCCCCCCCCCCCCCCACCACCGCAAGGTGGTCGTGGAGGTGCCACGGCAAAAAAGCACCCAGCCCACACTGTAAAGTGGACGTGTAGGCGCCACGAAAAAGCACCCAGCACTCACTGTAAATGAGGTTGGTGTTAGGAAGGGCATCCAGCTGTAGAAATCAAGCCAGATCAGTTCCTGTATGAGCAAGGCATGGTCAGCCGACCAGACACTGCCCACAACAGGACAACCCGTCTAACCCATGCTAGCGTGGAAGAACGGACGTAAAACGGTGATGATGAAGGAAAAAAGATGAAATCGAAAATGCAACTGGAGTCTTTTTTTTTTTAAATATATATTTATTTGGTTCCTTTACAGGTTTCTCGCACTTCTTCTGCTTTTCAAAAGAAGAATTGTGATAGAGGGTCTTGTGAAAAAAACCACAGACCCTCCATCTCAACTCTACTTTTGAAAAGCAGAAGAACTGCGAAACTGGTAAAGGAACCAAATAAATATATATATTTTTTTTTAAAAGACTCCAGTTGCATTTTCGATTTCAGCTTTTTTCCTTATACTTTCACTCGTGTAGGACACTTCGGTTATTTTTCATTTTGTAAAAAAAACCTCACTTTCTAATATATATATATATATATATATATATATATACATATATACATACAGAAAAATGTAGGAGGTGAGTTTTATTGTAGTACAATAAAGCAATGCAGATATCGGATAAGAAGCACTCTACAGTTTGTAGGACTGGAGTATACATAATATATAAGATCAAAAGATGGTTAAAAGAGTTCCATGTATTTTATTATGTGCATTTCAAAAACAAATATCATCATGCAATAACATTTGTGTTTTCATCAGATAAAATAGGAAGACATGATATGAAGGTTAAAAAACACTTGTGAATAGTGCACATGTTGATTTAAAACTGCACTATTCACGGAATTATTTATGTTTACGGAATTATTTATGTTTCAATTCATAAAATAGAAAAGAAATGGAAAAATCTAAAGAGCAGCAAGTGAGAAATATGTAGATAGGGAAAAAGGAATGGCATGTGTGTGTATATATATATATCTATATATACACACACAAGGTGGAAAATTGGCAAAATATTGGTATATATTTATATGAATATATATATATATATATATATATATATATATATAATATAATATAAGATCAAAAGATGGTTAAAAGAGTTCCATGTATTTTATTATGCGGATTTCAAAAACAAATATCATCATGCAATAATATTTGTGTTTTCGTCAGATAAAATAGGAAGACATGATATGAAGGTTAAAAAACACTTGTGGATAGTGCAGTTTTAAATCAACATATATATATGACTGCACTATTCACAAGTGTTTTTTAACCTTCATATCATGTCTTCCTATTTTATCTGATGAAAACACAAATATTATTGCATGATGATATTTGTTTTTGAAATGCGCATAATAAAATACATGGAACTCTTTTAACCATCTTTTGTTCTTATATATTATATATATATTATATATATATATATATATATATTTATTATAGTTATACTCCCCCTTGTCCTTACTTACCCACTAGGGTTTTTAAGTGTACTCACATAAGGTTGTATGTTGCCACATATGCAGCAGGGTTATGTGTTCATACATATATACGTGTTTTTATTATTTTACATGTGTGTGTGTGTGTGTTCTTTATGCGTGTATTTCTTTTGTCATCATCATCATCATCATCATCATCATTTAACGTCCCTGTTCCACGCTTGCATGGGTTTGGACGGGGGTTTTCCCACTTGAGGCAAGAGTGGTTATCTTGCTCGTATAGGACTGTCTGGTGGGTTTTCTATGGCTGGATGCCCTTCCTAACACCAACCACATTTACAGTGTGGACTGGGAGGTTTTTACCGTGTTGCCTACACGGCCACATTACAGCGTGGACTGTCTGGCGGGTTTTCTACAGCTGGATGCCCTTCCTAACACCAACCACATTTACAGTGTGGACTGGGAGGTTTTTACCGTGTTGCCTACACGGCCACATTACAGCGTGGACTGTCTGGCGGGTTTTCTACAGCTGGATGCCCTTCCTAACACCAACCACATTTACAGTGTGGACTGGGAGGTTTTTACTGTGTTACCTACATGGCCACATTACAGCGTGGACTGTGTTTTTTTGTCGTGACACCTACACGACCTCATTTGTTTCGGCCTGGATGTTGTGGCACCAACATAACTTTACATTGAAAGGGGTGGTGTGGATGGGGTGTGTGTGTGTGGGGGGGGGGGGGGGGGGGGGGGTATTTTGTTAGAGGTGCCTACTGACTGTAGTAGGTTTTACTTTGTATTTAGGTAAGGCGGGTCTTCTCTGTTACTGAGTACCGCCAAAGGTCTCGGTCCAGTGACATTGTCTTGGAGAGGTGTTTGTATGTGTGTATATATATATGTGTGTATATATATATATATATTTATATATAGATGAGATTCTACAGGACTAGAACTGTTTCTCATCTATATTAAAACTTTTATACTCTGCTATGTATTGAGTACCTTACTTACTGTGGTTACCTCCGATTCAACCCGGTATAACGTATATATATATTTATATATATTTGT
This sequence comes from Eledone cirrhosa, assembly GCA_964016885.1. Taxonomy (NCBI): domain Eukaryota; kingdom Metazoa; phylum Mollusca; class Cephalopoda; order Octopoda; family Eledonidae; genus Eledone; species Eledone cirrhosa. The sequence goes on from OZ024765.1 coordinate 21,614,882, forward strand.
ATATATCATCATCATCATCATTCTTCGACTACTGTCGAGATGATGGATCTCACTCTCATGCCCCAGAATCCCCTGTCCCCCATCGCTGCCCCCAGGTCCCGTCTACTGATTCCCGTATCCCTAGAGATAACGTCAGGGAATGACAGCTTCCTACTCCTTCGATGCCTTTGTAGGTGCATTATAATCAGAAACAGGACCCGGGAAAGCAGGGGCTGGGCCTATATCAACAGGTATACCATATAGTGGGGTATATATATATGTATGTGTATGTGTATATGTATTTATAAGCATAGGGATATTTATTTTGTCAGTTTTTCAACAAAAATATATAATTTTAACTGATTCTAAGCACTCAACAAGTCTTCTGGAGTATAATATCATTTTTTCATTTTTCATACTCCCACCTGCGAGCGTGTGTGTATTTGTAGTTTGTCTGCCTATATGTTTATGCACACACACACGCACGTGTATGTGTGTGTGTGTATATCATCATTATCATTTTAAGTCCGCTTTTCCCTGCTTGCATATATATATATGTATATATATGTATATGTTAACCTTGGTCTTCCTCTTCTAGTGTGTCCATGTAGGGGCTCCCACAGGAGCACTGAGTGCAGTGTCAACTCTGGATGTCGGTGAGCATGTCCAGCTAACCTCAGTCTCCCTCTTCCAGTGTGTCCATGTAGGGGCTCCCACTAGGAGCACTGAGTGCAATGTCAACTCTGGATGTCGGTGAGCATGTCCAGTTAACCTCAGTCTCCTCTGTGTCACTTTTGAGCTGACTTTTGGGATGCTCCCATACAGCTCTGAGAAGAGGAAGACCAAGGTTAACGTATGTTGATGCCCTAAGGACAGACACTGGTCTGTTGGAGACGCAGGACCTGGCAGCGATAATGAGGGACAGAGACCGCTGGAGAGAACTCGTCCATGGATCTCGGGAATTTTACCCGCCTTAGAAGAATATATGTATATATGTGTGTATGGATTTACGTATATGTTTATATGTATGCATGGGTTGATTTTTTATTGCGTGCGTGTGTGCGCGCGTGTATGTGTACGTATGTATGTGGGTTATGTACCTTTGAGATTCATCTATCTAATTATTATAGGTTTTTTTTGTATGTGTATGTATGTGGATGTGTGTGTATATGTACGTATGTATGTGTATATATATATGTATGTATGTATGTGTGTGTGTATATATATATGTATGCATATATATGTATGTATATTTATATATATATATATACATATATGTGTGTGTGTTTGTATGTGTGTATAGGTATATATACATGTATGTGTGTGTATATATATATATATATATGCATATCGTGTATTTGTTTATTTTTAAGTTGTTTTTATTTATTTCCCCCCTCCCCTACACACTCACACCTTTCGTTGTCAACACATCTCCTTTTTGACTTTATTTTGATTTTGATTTTATTTTCTTATATATATCTCCCTGCGTACGAAAGGCCGGTTGTATGATGCCTGTGTGAGGAGCGTGATGCTGCATGGTAGTGAGACATGGGCAGCAACTGCAGAGGATATGCGACGGCTGGAGAGAAATGAGGCAAGCATGCTCCGTTGGATGTGCAGTGTCAATGTGCGTGAACGACCAAGCATGGATGTGTTGAGAGAGAAACTGTGTCTGAGAGGGATAGAATGTAGTGTACGGGAGAGGAGACTGAGGTGGTATGGACATGTGATGCGCATAGAGGATGACCGATGGGTGAAGAAGTGCCAGGAAATGCCAGTTGAAGGAAGACGTGGTAGAGGTAGACCACGAAAAACATGGGCGGAGGTGGTGAGAACAGACCTCAGATCATTGAAGCTCACGGTGGAGATGACGAAGGACCGTGAGGAGTGGAGAGATGCTGTGCTGAATAAGACCCGTCCCACCCTTGCAAGCAGGGAAAAACGGACGTAAAATGATGATGATGATGATATATAAATACTTTTTTTTTTTATCTTATTTATTTTTTTTATTATTTCTGTTTCTAAACTACTTCCAAATGACTCGTACATATTGATACATGCTTGTGCAGGTGTATATATGTATATCTTTGTGTATGTATATATATATATATAATATAAAATCAAAAGATGGTTAAAAGAGTTCCAAGTATTTTATTATGCGCATTTCAAAAACAAATATCATCAGATAAAATAGGGAGACATGATATGAAGCTTAAAAAACACTTGCCAGCAGTGAAGTGTTAAATCAACATATGAAAAATAAAATAAGATGGATATATGAGATTGGAAAAAAGGAAAGGAAGAGGGGAAGGAAAAAGAAAGGAAGAAAGAATATAGATAGAAGAAAAAAAATAATAATAAGGAAAGGATGACGAAGGAGGAGTATAAGAAGGAAGGATGAGAGAGGAGGAGAAATGAGTGAGAGAGAGAGAGATAACCTTTAATACTGAGAAACACTGTCTCAGAGAGAAAAATAAAAAAAAAAACGTAAGATAATACATAATTTTTAAAAAAATTAAGAAATTAAAAGTTAATGAGGTTTATGAATGGTGATGCTTATGATTAAAGAAAAAGGAATTAAGAATACTATTTATTTAAGGTTTATATATTGAAGGGTTTAATAAGATGTGCGAAAAGGAATTTATCAAAAATATGTTTCTCTAATGGTAATATTAGTATATATTAAAAATAAAGATTTGTATGGCCGAGAATATAAGGAAAATGCTATAGTGAGTTATAAGATGAATTAAGAAGTAATTGAGAAGTAAAAGTTGCAGATTAAAGATTAGAAATTAAAAAAGAAGAAAATTAGGGGACCGCTAACGACATAGTATGAGTAATATTGCATAATTGTTTCTACTTTAGGCACAAGGCCAGCGATTACCCAGTGCATTACTGGTACTTTATTTTATCGACCCCGTAAGGATGAAAGGCAAAGTCAACCTCGGCGGGATTTGAACTCAGATCGTAAAGGGACGTAACTATGCTGGAAAGCATGGCGTCCAACCCTCTACCGATACTGCTAATAATATACTGAAATAAGGTAGAAAGATGGGTATATTTGTAAAAAATATAAAAGCATTTGAGAAAAGAAGATTTTAAACTAATTAGGTAGTAAGATATTAGCTGTATACTTTATGGAAAGTTCTATGGGATTTATGCAAGCAGAGCGAAAATAAATACGTACGTCTATTTATTATAGAATTAAAATTAGAGATAATGGTAAATTTCTCCGCTAGGCAGAGATTACATTTTCTGGATAGGGAAGAATTAAGGTAAGGAGAAGCGTTGCAAACCTTCCTCCAAGAAATGTTGTAGTTAATATTTTTGTCCTTTAAAAACCATATGAGTTCTGAGAGTGCCGTGTTAGTTCTTTTAAGTTGGTATTTAAAAGAAGAATTGTGATTATAAAATCTTGCTTTAAAGGAAGTGGAAGTGGAACCAAAATAGGTAAAAGAATTGGTACCAGTTATAACCTTACATTCATACACTAAATTTTTATCAAGACATTGGTTAC
>OZ024765.1:21638377-21643377 GCA_964016885.1 Eledone cirrhosa
CTACCGATACTGCCGATTATAATAATGATGTTGATGATGTTGATGATGATGGAGACAGTGATGACAATGATGATAATGATGACAATGATCCGAGAAAACTTTACCTTTGGATGCTCACGCAAAAAATCGACCTGTTTGCAAAAGCACTAAGATGGAGAACATTTTTCTACGACAGATACCACGACAACCAGGACTTCGATACCAAGGAGAGATTCGGATTCAATACCTACAAACCTCCCCCCACCGAACCCTTCGAGAACGACCTTTTCCACCTGGTCAAGGGTATAAAATTCAAACCCAGACTCAACAGATTCCTACAACAACTCCGCAGCAAAATTACGGAGGATGAAAGCACCAACGACATCCTGGTACACTCGGACAGAACCTGGAAACCTCTATTTCGTCAAGCCTGACAGATACCACACACTGATCAGGAGCAGCCTGAACTCCCCCTACAAAAAGGCTAACCAGTCAATTATCGAGGACATAAATCTAGATGGACAACAAATTACCTCCAGCCTCGGGGTCGCCGACCGCACTGAACCCCACGACCCACGGACTCCCTACTTCACACTGAAGGACCACAAATCCGACTTCGATCGCAAACCATCCACCGGGCTTATAAACCCAACGAAGTCAGACATATGGAGAATCAGTAAAAAGATCCTAGACCGAGTTATACCAAAAGTTAAGCAAAACGCGAAACTTAGACTATGGGTCAACACCCAGGAAGTCATCTCATGGTTCAGGAATATGGAGGACAAACGGGACACAAAATTCATCCAGTTTGACATAGAGAGTTACTATGCATCTACTACCTTACCGCTCCTTACGGCCGCCTTGGACTTTGCCGAAACACTCACACCCATCACTGACCAGGAAAGAAACATCATTCTCCACGCCAGGAAGACAGTCCTACTTTTCGACAACTCCAAGGGGATAAAGAGAGCTCCCGACTCCCCCTTAAACGTCAGTATGGGCGCGACCGATTCGGCCGAGGTCACCGATCTTATGGGATTATTCCTACTATTGAAACTCACCGAAATGTTTCCTGCATTCGGCAGTGGATTGTACCGAGACGATGGGCTCCTTACCCTCAAAGGGTACAACTCCAGTAGTACAGACCAGGTCCGTAAACAACTAATCAACTTCTTCCGGGACCTACAACCGTCCATAACCCGAGTCAATTTCCTGGACATTACCCTCAACCTCGAAAATGATCTGTACTACCCATACAGGAAAACAAACGACAACCTGCACTACATCCACCGCTGTTCTAACCATCCTAGAAACATCACCAATAACCTGGTTAAAAACATCTCCCTCCGCATATCTTGTTTGTCCGCTAATGAACATGTGCCTCATTACAACCAGGCCCTCAAGCGAAGCGGCTTCCGGGAGGAAATATCCTTTTACCCAGCTTCCCTTAACAGAACCAGCAGGCGACACCGCCGCTCACGCAATGTAACATGGTTCAATCCTCCCCACAACGCTGAGGTGACAACTCCTATCGGGAAAATCTTCTTTAGGCTCCTCGAAAAGCACTTCCCACCACAACACCACTACCACAACATAATCAACAAAAATACCATCAAACTCTCCTACAGCACCACACCCAACTTCGCACAAAACATCGCCTCCTCTAACAACAAGAAACTGAACCCCTATGGAAGAAACAACCTAGACATTAGTGGAGAATCCTTTTTCCCCTGCTTCCTCTGGCCTGGTTTCATACACAACCCTTAGAATTTGCCATATAGAATTCACTTTCAACACTTGACCGGCTCCACCCACTCCCTCATTGTTCTACAGGCAAGTTCAGCCACCCCCACCTCCCACCCACTGCCATGATAGACTTAATTGTGTTTACAAGAAATGTGGACCAATCCTCTTGCCAACTACAATCTTCCCATATAAGGAATTACCCCTTGAAAAGTTTGGCTATTTGTTTACCACGCTAAAAATTCTATTTTAGTCCAGAAATAGCCGTCGAAACGGATTGAGCTCTGCCGTCGGGGTCATACATTTTCCTATTACCCACTCTACTACCCTAAGTATTGAGTACTCTGGGGCGTTATGGTCCATCTGGTTCGTTACCACACCTCCTTCGCTATATATATATATATATATATATATATATATATATATTTCTAGGGTGGGTAAAATTCCCGAGATCCATGGACGAGTTCTCTCCAGCAGTCTCTGTCCCTCATCATCGCTGCCATGTCCTGCGTCTCCAACAGACCAGTGTCTGTCCTTAGGGCATCAACATACGTTAACCTTGGTCTCCCTCTTCCAGTGTGTCCATGTAGGGACTCCCACAGGAGCACTGAGTGCAGTGTCAACTCTGGATGTCGGTGATTTGGAAATCAGAAGCCATTTCCATATTATATATTTATACTCTGCTATGTATTGAGTACCTTACTGACTGTGGTTACCTCTGATTAAACTCAGGATAAACACACATACACACATATATATATACAAGACAGGTGACTAGACAGGTTGTATTCCTTTAGCTTTTATTACTGCAAACACTATGTGTAACAGTAATATACGTGAACGACAAAGCATAAATGAATTGAGAGAGAGACTGAGCATAAGAGGAATCAAATGCTGTGTGCAGGAGAGGCGGTTGCGCTGGTATGGACATGTGATGCGTATGAAGGATGACAGCTGCATAAAAAGGTGCAGAGCAATAGAAGTTGATGGAAACCGCGGAGTGGGGAGACCCAAGATGACCTGGGATGAGGTGATAAAAGCCGACCTTACCCAATTACACCTCTCAAAGACAATGACACACGACCGTGACCTCTGGCGTCACGCAGTAATACAGGGTACCCGACCTCCCACGGGTACAAGCTGAAGCATATAGACAATATGCCCCCCCCCCCCCCCACCGCAAGGTGGTCGTGGAGGTGCCACGGCAAAAAAGCACCCAGCCCACACTGTAAAGTGGACGTGTAGGCGCCACGAAAAAGCACCCAGCACTCACTGTAAATGAGGTTGGTGTTAGGAAGGGCATCCAGCTGTAGAAATCAAGCCAAAATCAGTTCCTGTATGAGCAAGGCATGGTCAGCCGACCAGACACTGCCCACAACAGGACAACCCGTCTAACCCATGCTAGCGTGGAAGAACGGACGTAAAACGGTGATGATGATGACTATGCACATTTCAGTGGTGAGGTTAAGTATGAACCCAGTGACATCATCAGGTGTATATTGCATAATAGTTAGGAAGAAACAGAGACTCAGAGGTAATTGAATGCCTTTGTTCTGGTTTGGGTGGATTAACTCTGACAAGAAAGAAACCAATGATAACATTGTGGGTGGATGGTGTTGATGAAAGGATGAAAGAAGACAAGTTTCTTTTTGTTTTTAAATTTATGTAAAAACGAGAACAAATACTAAATAAATAGAAATTTTAAAATATATCAAATAGACCAAATAAAAATAATAAAAATAAATAATTATAAAAAAATAATATAAAAATATATAAAATAATATAGAAATATATAAAATAAAAATAAATAAATAAATAGAAATACAAAAATATCAAAAATAAAAGAAAATAATTAAAAAAATAGAAATGTAATAAAAAAATTTTAAATATATAAAATAAATAATAAAGAAATATATAAAAAAAAAAAATAATAAATAAAAATACAAAAATATGTAAAATAAATATAAAATAAGGAAAAATATATAAAATAATTGCTTCTACTTTTGGCACAAGGCCAGCAATTACCTAGTACATTACTGGTACTTTATTTTATCGACCTCGTAAGGATGAAAAGCAAAGTTAACCTCGACGAGATTTGAACTCATAAAAATATATAAAATAATGAATAAACATATATAAAATAAAAAATAAAAATATAGAAACAAATAAAATAAAAAATATGTAAAATAAATATAAAATAAATAGAAATATAAAATAAATAGAAATATAAAATAAATAAAAATATAAAAACAGACAAAATAAATAATAAAAAATAAAAAATATGTAAAAAATAATAAATATATAATAAATAAAATAAATATTTAAAAAAATTTTAAATAAACAAATAAAAATATAGAAACATAAAATAAATGGTAAATAATTAAATATATAATAAATATATAAAAAATATATATACAAAAATTTTTAAATAAATAAAAAATATATAAAATAATTAAATAATAAATATATAAAATAAATAAATAATAAATAATATATAAATATATAAAATAAGTAATTGTTTCTACGTTAGGCACAAGGCCAGCAATTATCCAGTACATTACTGGTACTTTATTTTATCGGCCCCGTAAGGATGAAAGGCAAAGTTAACCTCGGCGGGATTTGAACTCAGATCGTAAAGGGACGTAACTATGCTGGAAAGCATGGCGTCCGACCCTCTACTGATACTGCCAATCCACCACCCTTATAAAATAAATAATAAATATATAAAATAAATAATAAACATAAGAAATAAATAATAAATATATAAAATAAATAATTGTTTCTACTTTTTGGCACAAGGCCAGCAATTACCCAGTACATTACTGGTACTTTATTTTATCGACCCCGTAAGGATGAAAGGCAAAGTTAACCTCGGCGGGATTTGAACTCAGATCATAAAGGGACATAACTATGCTAGAAAGCATGGCGTCTGACCCTCTACCGATACTGCCAATCCACCGCCCTTTATATATAAAATAAATAATAAACATAAGAAATAAATAATAAATATATAAAATAAATAATAAACATAAGAAATAAATAATAAATATATAAAATAAATAATAAACATAAGAAATAAATAATAAATATATAAAATAAATAATAAACATAAGAAATAAATAATAAATATATAAAATAAATAATAAACATAAGAAATAAATAATAAATATATAAAATAAATAATAAACATAAGAAATAAATAATAAATATATAAAATAAATAATAAACATAAGAAATAAATAATAAATATATGAAATAAATAATAAACATAAATAAAT
>OZ024765.1:21645877-21648377 GCA_964016885.1 Eledone cirrhosa
GATGAGATATTCAATGTGTTTGTGTTATAATCTATCTCAACTTAAAATAAATATAAATATAAGGTTATACAGTGAAGAGGGCAGAAAACAAATAAGGAGGTGGATAGCCCAACAGACACCCACAACCGCGTTACCAGAGGGGGGAGGGCGAACCCTAACAATACAGGCAGAGCAAAATCAAATAGGCACCATGTACCAGACACCACCACACGGGCGGTGGGGACTAGTGCGCTTGACCACGAGATGGAGCACAATATGAGTAGCAGTCTCAGGCGTGATGCTAACTACCCCAGGACGGACAACCCCAACCGCAGGACACGTGGGGGGGGGAGGAAACGGGCGACCACCCCACGATGGATCTCCCGGGGCAGACAACAACCACCCCACAAATCCAGGCCGTGAAGATAACAGAAAGTATAGAGCCCAAAAGGGAAGCAACAGTGCGGAAACCACCAGCAAACCAACAAATCTCCAACAAATCACGAAGCCCCCAACCCACACATATAGGAGGAGACACCGACAAATCACGTGGTACAACCCACCCTACTCAGCGGCCCTAAAGAAAAGCTTGGCCCGATTGTTCTTTGGAGCACTTGACAAATGCTTCCCGAGGGACCACAGATACCACAGGATCTTCAACAGACACACTGTGAAGCTTTCGTATTCCACCACGAGAAATTTGGCCCAACACATAGCTAGCATCAACAGAAGTAGGCTTAAAAACCACACACAACCAGAAGATGGCAATACAAACACTCAGCAGAACCATGTGAAAGGAGGGAAGGGGGGGACCCAGAGCCCACCCAAGAAACACAAACAGACCCAAGGACCCCCCACCGAGCATGGGGGAAGACCAACATGTAACACATAATGAGAACCCTAATCTAAGCACGCAGAGGCCGCCCACCCTCTGCAACTGTAGAAACCCCGAATCATGCCCCCTTGGTAATGAATGTCTCAAGAAGAACATAGTGTACGGTTGTATGGTTAAAACCCCCAACTCCGAACACCTCTACATAGGAGCCACATCAACGAGCTTTAAGGACCGCTGGTACAACCATCGCCATTCATTCAAGAAGGAGGCCAAAAGGAAAAGCACAGCTCTCTCCGACCTGATCTGGAAGCTTAAGCTGGACAGGACCCCATACTCTCTGGCCTGGTACATAATCAGGAAAGTACCACCCGATAAAGGGGGATCTTGCATATGCAAACTATGCCTGAACGAGACCCTCGAGATACTAAGAGGTGGAAGCGGCCTGATAAACCTCAGAACCGACTTCTTCGGGACATGCAGACACCTTAGAGCCGGGACCTTTCTCAAAATATATGGACAGTAGCAACACAAGAAGATGTGAACTCCCCTCAAGCTATAGGGACTTCTACAGAACATGAAAACACCTCTCGGCCAGACCTCCCTCAAGCTATATGGGCAATTACAACACCCTAGGTTGTGAACTCCCCTCAAGCCATAGGGAACAACCCAGGCGGAGCAGACACCATGATAGCCTAGAGATAGAATCGGACACAGCCATAATAATCTGGCCAACATCTATAACACAAACACTTTTAATTTACCAGATTTCTGACTTTAAAGTTCCAATCTTAAATCTTGATTTCTCTATATTAATTTGTTATTTGTTTTCTGCCCTCTTCACTGTATAACCTTATATTTATATTTATTTTAAGTTGAGATAGATTATAACACAAACACATTGAATATCTCATCTTAACATCTTGTATCATACCAATCTATCCAACATATTCTGACCTTGAGATTGGTTATAGCACACACACACACACACTTTATCCTACATTATTTCTCACTTCTCCATATACATTATCATTACTTTTTCACCAATCTCTCATTTACTCTTTATTCTTTATTCTCTATTTATTTATTTATTTTCAAATTACACAAATTATATTAATTATTTTATTTTATTATATTATTTATTTATCTTCTGTTTTCTTCATTTATTGCCTTATATTTCTTCATATACATGAAATAACCCCCCCCCCCCCCCCGCCACCACCACTACGATGGTGGCGGGTGGGCTGAAGAGAAAACACAAACTGAATACTTCTAAATTGTTAGCAGCAGCAAGATATAAGCTGACCACTACAACAACAACAGTACCAAAATAATGGTGGAGGTCAAATGTACTGAACAATAGCAGGCATAAACACTACAGGGAGCCTCACCCCAGAAAGAATTCTATAGACTTCTGACTGAGGAATGCTCTCAGAACTGAACAATGGGAAGTTTGACACATTTTTTGATATTTTGTTCCTTCAACACCTTGTCCCTTCTACCATTTTATCAATTTTTAAGCTAACTCCAACAATGACAACACTAATAACTGACCAATGAGAGGAGAAGGGGACCTGTGACACTAAAATTCGTTTGTTTGAATTCATATGACTCCAGTTCCCCAGTGAATTAACAACCCAACAAGGAACTGGGCATATCAGAGTATTGACAATATCATACACCTAAACA
>OZ024765.1:21650877-21673377 GCA_964016885.1 Eledone cirrhosa
TATATGTATACAGACGTACAGTAGCATGCACATATATATATATATATACATATATACATACATATGCATACAGGTACACATACATATATGCACGTATCAGTTTAGCGGCGCTAACGTCGCTTTGTTCGTTTGTAAACAAACTGAACAGCCTGAATTTATGCCATACGGTGTTAAGGCAACCACGTCACCTTTTTGTTCAACACTGACACAGGAACGATGTACTAGTTTCAAGCTTGTTAGCTATCATCAGCACCGTTTACCCATCTGCCAGATAGTTGAACGTTCGAAAGTATATACTTTCCTTATGAAAATTAACGGCTGAGCAGCCTAATTTGCATATTGAGTGAGTTAAATCGGTCAGGCATACCGAAAACGATAAATTGAAACAAAATGAAAACGAAATTTCATTTCTCACTCTTAGTATGGCACTTACTTAAATGTAAGTATGCATGTATACGTACATACATATATGTATACAGACGTACAGTAGCATGCACATATATATATATATATACATATATACATACATATACATACAGGTACACATACATATATGCACGTATCAGTTTAGCGGCGCTAACGTCGCTTTGTTCGTTTGTAAACAAACTGAACAGCCTGAATTTATGCCATACGGTGTTAAGGCAACCACGTCACCTTTTTGTTCAACACTGACACAGGAACGATGTACTAGTTTCAAGCTTGTTAGCTATCATCAGCACCGTTTACCCATCTGCCAGATAGTTGAACGTTCGAAAGTATATACTTTCCTTATGAAAATTAACGGCTGAGCAGCCTAATTTGCATATTGAGTGAGTTAAATCGGTCAGGCATACCGAAAACGATAAATTGAAACAAAATGAAAACGAAATTTCATTTCTCACTCTTAGTATGGCACTTACTTAAATGTAAGTATGCATGTATACGTACATACATATATGTATACAGACGTACAGTAGCATGCACATATATATATATATATACATATATACATACATATGCATACAGGTACACATACATATATGCACGTATCAGTTTAGCGGCGCTAACGTCGCTTTGTTCGTTTGTAAACAAACTGAACAGCCTGAATTTATGCCATACGGTGTTAAGGCAACCACGTCACCTTTTTGTTCAACACTGACACAGGAACGATGTACTAGTTTCAAGCTTGTTAGCTATCATCAGCACCGTTTACCCATCTGCCAGATAGTTGAACGTTCGAAAGTATATACTTTCCTTATGAAAATTAACGGCTGAGCAGCCTAATTTGCATATTGAGTGAGTTAAATCGGTCAGGCATACCGAAAACGATAAATTGAAACAAAATGAAAACGAAATTTCATTTCTCACTCTTAGTATGGCACTTACTTAAATGTAAGTATGCATGTATACGTACATACATATATGTATACAGACGTACAGTAGCATGCACATATATATATATATATACATATATACATACATATGCATACAGGTACACATACATATATGCACGTATCAGTTTAGCGGCGCTAACGTCGCTTTGTTCGTTTGTAAACAAACTGAACAGCCTGAATTTATGCCATACGGTGTTAAGGCAACCACGTCACCTTTTTGTTCAACACTGACACAGGAACGATGTACTAGTTTCAAGCTTGTTAGCTATCATCAGCACCGTTTACCCATCTGCCAGATAGTTGAACGTTCGAAAGTATATACTTTCCTTATGAAAATTAACGGCTGAGCAGCCTAATTTGCATATTGAGTGAGTTAAATCGGTCAGGCATACCGAAAACGATAAATTGAAACAAAATGAAAACGAAATTTCATTTCTCACTCTTAGTATGGCACTTACTTAAATGTAAGTATGCATGTATACGTACATACATATATGTATACAGACGTACAACTATCTGGCAGATGGGTAAACGGTGCTGATGATAGCTAACAAGCTTGAAACTAGTACATCGTTCCTGTGTCAATAAGAAACACACGCACCAGTTGCTTTCACTCCGATTTATTATAATAAATTTATAAATTTAGGAACTTATAAATTTCCGGTTGGTTGGTTGGTTCCACAACCAGACGATTGTTTATATATGAACAATCATCTGGTTGTGGAACCAACCAACCAACAGGAAATTTATAAATTCCTAAATTTATAAATTTATTATAATAAATCGGAGTGAAAGCAACTGGTGCGTGTGTTTCTTATTGGCAACATGACCCTCCCAAAGTACAATAATATATATATATTTATATATACATGTGCGTGTGTGTATAATTACATATATATTTATAAATATGTGTATATGTGATAAATACGTGTGTGAGTGTGTGTATATGTGTATGTGTGTGTGTATGTATGTGTATATCTATGTGTATATACATTTATAAATGTGGGGAGGGGGCGCATATGTGTGTGAGAGTATATTTGTGTATATGTGTGTGTATATATTTATATATTTTCATCTAAAAAGGGAATATCTTTGGCTCAATACAAAATCAACAGGAATAGAACCACAGATTATTTCTTTTAAATCTCATCAGCACCAGAACAACCCCCAACTGCCTTTCATACTTTCATTCCGAATTGTTTTAAAGTGTTTATATTTATCTTGAAATCTTCCTTCATAATTTCATATGAGAACAACTGTTAAATGGAATAGTATGAAACAAAATTTCATTTCTCACTCTTAGTACGACACTCACTTAAATGTAAGTATGTATGTATGTATACGTACATACATATATGTATACAGACGTACAGTAGTATGTATATATATACATACATGCACACATATATATATGCACGTATGGATTTACCGAACATTTATTATAATGCTCGGTTTGTTTGTTTGTAAACAGACAAACAGCTCGAATTACGCCGTATAGTGTTTAGGCAACCACGTCACCTTTTTGTTCAACACTGACACAGGAACGATGTACTAGTTTCAAGCTTATTAGCTATCGTCAGCATTGTATACCTTCCTGCCAGATGGTTGAACGTTTGTAAATTATGTTAGAAAAGGTTGTATGATACAAAACTGTTTGTTTTAAAATCTTTACATTTATCTACTGTGTCTTACATTAGAAATATGGTAATGAAAGAGTTAAGGACATAGACAGTGTCTTTCATTAGAAATATGGTAATGAAAGGATTAAAGACATAGACAGTGTCTTACACTAGAAGTATGGTAATGAAAGGATTAAAGACATAGACAGTGTCTTTCATTAGAAATATGGTAATGAAAGGATTAAAGACATAGACAGTGTCTTACACTAGAAATATGGTAATGAAAGGATTAAAGACATAGACAGTGTCTTACACTAGAAATATGGTAATGAAAGGATTAAAGACGTAGACAGTGTCTTTCATTAGAAATATGGTAATGGAAGGGTTAATGACATAGACAGTGTCTTACATTAGAAATATGGTAATGAAAGGGTTAATGACATAGACAGTGTCTTACATTAGAAATATGGTAATGAAAGGGTTAATGACATAGACAGTGTCTTACATTAGAAATATGGTAATGAAAGAGTTAAAGACATAGACAGTGTCTTTCATTAGAAATATGGTAATGAAAGGGTTAATGACATAGACAGTGTCTTTCATTAGAAATATGGTAATGAAAGGGTTAATGACATAGACAGTGTCTTTCATTAGAAATATGGTAATGAAAGGGTTAAGGACATAGACAGTGTCTTACATTAGAAATATGGTAATGAAAAGGTTAATGACATAGACAGTGTCTTTCATTAGAAATATGGTAATGAAAGGGTTAATGACATAGACAGTGTCTTACATTAGAAATATGGTAATGAAAGAGTTAAAGACATAGACGGTGTCTTTCATTAGAAATATGGTAATGAAAGGGTTAAAGACATAGACAGTGTCTTTCATTAGCAATATGGTAATGAAAGAGTGAAAAACATAGACAGTGTCTTTCATTAGAAATATGGTAATGAAAGAGTTAAAGACATAGACAGTGTCTTTCATTAGAAATATGGTAATGAAAGGGTTAAAGACATAGACAGTGTCTTTCATTAGAAATATGGTAATGAAAGGGTTAATGACATAAGCAGTGTCTTACACTAGAAATATGGTAATGAAAGGATTAAAGACATAGACAGTGTCTTACGTTAGAAATATGGTAATGAAAGGGTTAAAGACATAGTGTCTTTCATGAGAAATATGGTAATGAAAGGGTTAATGACATAGACAGTGTCTTACATTAGAAATATGGTAATGAAAGTGTTAATGCCATAGACAGTGTGTTTCATTAGAAATATGGTAATGAAAGGGTTAATGGCATAGACAGTGTCTTACACTAGAAATATGGTAATGAAAGGGTTAAAGATGTAGACAGTGTCTTACATTAGAAATATGGTAATGACAGGGTTAAAGATATAGACAGTGTCTTTCATTAGAAATATGGTAATGAAAGGGTTAAAGACATGGGTAGTGTCTTTCATTAGAAATATGGTAATGAAAGGGTTAATGGCATAGACAGTGTCTTTCATTAGAAATATGGTAATGAAGGGGTTAAAGATAGACAGTGTCTTTCATTAGAAATATGGTGATGAAAGGGTTAAAGACATAGACAGTGTCTTACACTAGAAATATGGTAATGGAAGGCTTAATGACATAGACAGTGTCTTTCATTAGAAATATGGTAATGAAAGGGTTAATGACATAGACAGTGTCTTTCATTAGAAATATGGTAATGAAAGGGTTAAAGACATAGACAGTGTCTTAGGTTAGAAATATGGTAATGAAAGGGTTAAAGACATAGACAGTGTCTTTCATTAGAAATATGGTAATGAAAGGGTTAATGACATAGACAGTGTCTTTCATTAGAAATATGGTAATGAAAGGGTTAATGACAGAGACAGTGTCTTACACTAGAAATATGGTAATGAAAGGGTTAATGACATAGACAGTGTCTTTCATTAGAAATATGGTAATAAAAGGGTTAATGACATAGACAGTGTCTTTCATTAGAAATATGGTAATAAAAGGGTTAATGACATAGACAGTGTCTTTCATTAGAAATATGGTAATGAAAGGGTTAATGACATAGACAGTGTCTTTCATTAGAAATATGGTAATAAATGGGTTAATGACATAGACAGTGTCTTTCATTAGAAATATGGTAATAAAAGGGTTAATGACATAGACAGTGTCTTTCATTAGAAATATGGTAATGAAAGGGTTAATGACATAGACAGTGTCTTTCATTAGAAATATGGTAATGAAAGGGTTAATGACATAGACAGTGTCTTACACTAGAAATATGGTAATGAAAGGGTTAATGACATAGACAGTGTCTTTCATTAAAAATATGGTAATGAAAGGTTTAATGACATAGACAGTGTCTTTCATGAGAAATATGGTAATGAAAGGGTTAATGACATAGACAGCGTCTTTCATTAGAAATATGGTAATGAAAGGGTTAATGACATAGACTGTGTCTTACACTAGAAATATGGTAATGAAAGGGTTGATGACATAGACAGTGTCTTACACTAGAAATATGATAATGAAAGGGTTAATGACATAGGTAGTGTCTTTCATTAGAAATAAGGTAATGAAAGGGTTAATGACATAGACTGTGTCTTTCATTAGAAATATGGTAATGAAAGGGTTAATGACATAGGTAGTGTCTTTCATTAGAAATATGGTAATGAAAGGGTTAATGGCATAGACAGTGTCTTTCATTAGAAATATGGTAATGAAGGGGTTAAAGATAGACAGTGTCTTTCATTAGAAATATGGTGATGAAAGGGTTAATGACATAGACAGTGTCTTTCATTAGAAATATGGTAATGAAAGGGTTAATGGCATAGACAGTGTCTTACACTAGAAATATGGTAATGAAAAGGTTAAAGACATAGACAGTGTCTTACACTAGAAATATGGTAATGGAAGGCTTAATGACATAGACAGTGTCTTTCATTAGAAATATGGTAATGAAAGGGTTAATGACATAGACAGTGTCTTTCATTAGAAATATGGTAATGAAAGGGTTAAAGACATAGACAGTGTCTTACGTTAGAAATATGGTAATGAAAGGGTTAAAGACATAGACAGTGTCTTTTATTAGAAATATGGTAATGAAAGGGTTAATGACATAGGTAGTGTCTTTCATTAGAAATATGGTAATGAAAGGGTTAATGACATAGACAGTGTCTTTCATTAGAAATATGGTGATGAAATAGTTAATGACATAGACAGTGTCTTTCATTAGAAATATGGTAATGAAAGGGTTAATGACATAGGTAGTGTCTTTCATTAGAAATATGGTAATGAAAGGGTTAATGACATAGACAGTGTCTTTCATTAGAGATATGGTGATGAAAGGGTTAATGACATAGACAGGGTCTTTCATTAGAAATATGGTAATGAAAGGGTTAATGACATAGACAGTGTCTTTCATTAGAAATATGGTAATGAAAGGGTTAATGACAGAGACAGTGTCTTACACTAGAAATATGGTAATGAAAGGGTTAATGACATAGACGGTGTCTTTCATTAGAAATATGGTAATAAAAGGGTTAATGACATAGACAGTGTCTTACACTAGAAATATGGTAATGAAAGGGTTAATGACATAGACAGTGTCTTTCATTAAAAATATGGTAATGAAAGGTTTAATGACATAGACAGTGTCTTTCATGAGAAATATGGTAATGAAAGGGTTAATGACATAGACAGCGTCTTTCATTAGAAATATGGTAATGAAAGGGTTAATGACATAGACTGTGTCTTACACTAGAAATATAGTAATGAAAGGGTTGATGACATAGACAGTGTCTTACACTAGAAATATGATAATGAAAGGGTTAATGACATAGGTAGTGTCTTTCATTAGAAATAAGGTAATGAAAGTGTTAATGACATAGACTGTGTCTTTCATTAGAAATATGGTAATGAAAGGGTTAATGACATAGGTAGTGTCTTACACTAGAAATATGGTAATGAAAGGGTTAATGACATAGACAGTGTCTTTCATTAAAAATATGGTAATGAAAGGTTTAATGACATAGACAGTGTCTTTCATGAGAAATATGGTAATGAAAGGGTTAATGACATAGACAGCGTCTTTCATTAGAAATATGGTAATGAAAGGGTTAATGACATAGACTGTGTCTTACACTAGAAATATGGTAATGAAAGGGTTGATGACATAGACAGTGTCTTACACTAGAAATATGATAATGAAAGGGTTAATGACATAGGTAGTGTCTTTCATTAGAAATATGGTAATAAAAGGGTTAATGACATAGACAGCGTCTTTCATTAGAAATATGGTAATGAAAGGGTTAATGACATAGACTGTGTCTTACACTAGAAATATGGTAATGAAAGGGTTGATGACATAGACAGTGTCTTACACTAGAAATATGATAATGAAAGGGTTAATGACATAGGTAGTGTCTTTCATTAGAAATAAGGTAATGAAAGGGTTAATGACATAGACTGTGTCTTTCATTAGAAATATGGTAATGAAAGGGTTAATGACATAGGTAGTGTCTTTCATTAGAAATATGGTAATGAAGGGGTTAAAGATAGACAGTGTCTTTCATTAAAAATATGGTGATGAAAGGGTTAATGACATAGACAGTGTCTTTCATTAGAAATATGGTAATGAAAGGGTTAATGGCATAGACAGTGTCTTACACTAGAAATATGGTAATGAAAAGGTTAAAGACATAGACAGTGTCTTACACTAGAAATATGGTAATGGAAGGCTTAATGACATAGACAGTGTCTTTCATTAGAAATATGGTAATGAAAGGGTTAATGACATAGACAGTGTCTTTCATTAGAAATATGGTAATGAAAGGGTTAAAGACATAGACAGTGTCTTACGTTAGAAATATGGTAATGAAAGGGTTAAAGACATAGACAGTGTCTTTTATTAGAAATATGGTAATGAAAGGGTTAATGGCATAGACAGTGTCTTACACTAGAAATATGTTAATGAAAAGGTTAAAGACATAGACAGTGTCTTACACTAGAAATATGGTAATGGAAGGGTTGATGACATAGACGGTGTCTTACACTAGAAATATGGTAATGAAAGGGTTAATGACATAGGTAGTGTCTTTCATTAGAAATAAGGTAATGAAAGGGTTAATGACATAGACAGTGTCTTTCATTAGAAATATGGTAATGAAATGGTTAATGACGTAGACAGTGTCTTTCATTAGAAATATGGTAATGAAAGGGTTAAAGACATAGACAGTGTCTTTCATTAGAAATATGGTAATGAAAGGGTTAATGACGTAGACAGTGTCTTTCATTAGAAATATGGTAATGAAAGGGTTAATGACATAGGCAGTGTCTTTCATTAGAAATATGGTAATGAAAGGGTTAATGACATAGGTAGTGTCTTTCATTAGAAATATGGTAATGAAAGGGTTAATGACATAGACAGTGTCTTTCATTAGAAATATGGTGATGAAAGGGTTAATGACATAGACAGTGTCTTTCATTAGAAATATGGTAATGAAAGGGTTAATGACATAGACAGTGTCTTTCATTAGAAATATGGTAATGAAAAGTTTAATGACATAGACAGTGTCTTTCATGAGAAATATGGTAATGAAAGGGTTAATGACATAGACAGTGTCTTACATTAGATATATGGTAATGAAAGGGTTAATGACATAGACAGTGTCTTTCATTAGAAATATGGTAATGAAAAGTTTAATGACATAGACAGTGTCTTTCATGAGAAATATGGTAATCAAAGGGTTAATGGCATAGACAGTGTCTTACACTAGAAATATGGTAATGAAAGGGTTAATGACATAGACAGCGTCTTTCATTAGAAATATGGTAATGAAAGGGTTAATGACATAGACTGTGTCTTACACAAGAAATATGGTAATGAAAGGGTTGATGACATAGACAGTGTCTTACACTAGAAATATGATAATGAAAGGGTTAATGACATAGGTAGTGTCTTTCATTAGAAATAAGGTAATGAAAGGGTTAATGACATAGACTGTGTCTTTCATTAGAAATATGGTAATGAAAGGGTTAATGACATAGGTAGTGTCTTTCATTAGAAATATGGTAATGAAGGGGTTAAAGATAGACAGTGTCTTTCATTAAAAATATGGTGATGAAAGGGTTAATGACATAGACAGTGTCTTTCATTAGAAATATGGTAATGAAAGGGTTAATGGCATAGACAGTGTCTTACACTAGAAATATGGTAATGAAAGGGTTAAAGATGTAGACAGTGTCTTACATTAGAAATATGGTAATGACAGGGTTAAAGATATAGACAGTGTCTTTCATTAGAAATATGGTAATGAAAGGGTTAAAGACATGGGTAGTGTCTTTCATTAGAAATATGGTAATGAAAGGGTTAATGGCATAGACAGTGTCTTTCATTAGAAATATGGTAATGAAGGGGTTAAAGATAGACAGTGTCTTTCATTAGAAATATGGTGATGAAAGGGTTAAAGACATAGACAGTGTCTTACACTAGAAATATGGTAATGGAAGGCTTAATGACATAGACAGTGTCTTTCATTAGAAATATGGTAATGAAAGGGTTAATGACATAGACAGTGTCTTTCATTAGAAATATGGTAATGAAAGGGTTAAAGACATAGACAGTGTCTTAGGTTAGAAATATGGTAATGAAAGGGTTAAAGACATAGACAGTGTCTTTCATTAGAAATATGGTAATGAAAGGGTTAATGACATAGACAGTGTCTTTCATTAGAAATATGGTAATGAAAGGGTTAATGACAGAGACAGTGTCTTACACTAGAAATATGGTAATGAAAGGGTTAATGACATAGACAGTGTCTTTCATTAGAAATATGGTAATAAAAGGGTTAATGACATAGACAGTGTCTTTCATTAGAAATATGGTAATAAAAGGGTTAATGACATAGACAGTGTCTTTCATTAGAAATATGGTAATGAAAGGGTTAATGACATAGACAGTGTCTTTCATTAGAAATATGGTAATAAATGGGTTAATGACATAGACAGTGTCTTTCATTAGAAATATGGTAATAAAAGGGTTAATGACATAGACAGTGTCTTTCATTAGAAATATGGTAATGAAAGGGTTAATGACATAGACAGTGTCTTTCATTAGAAATATGGTAATGAAAGGGTTAATGACATAGACAGTGTCTTACACTAGAAATATGGTAATGAAAGGGTTAATGACATAGACAGTGTCTTTCATTAAAAATATGGTAATGAAAGGTTTAATGACATAGACAGTGTCTTTCATGAGAAATATGGTAATGAAAGGGTTAATGACATAGACAGCGTCTTTCATTAGAAATATGGTAATGAAAGGGTTAATGACATAGACTGTGTCTTACACTAGAAATATGGTAATGAAAGGGTTGATGACATAGACAGTGTCTTACACTAGAAATATGATAATGAAAGGGTTAATGACATAGGTAGTGTCTTTCATTAGAAATAAGGTAATGAAAGGGTTAATGACATAGACTGTGTCTTTCATTAGAAATATGGTAATGAAAGGGTTAATGACATAGGTAGTGTCTTTCATTAGAAATATGGTAATGAAAGGGTTAATGGCATAGACAGTGTCTTTCATTAGAAATATGGTAATGAAGGGGTTAAAGATAGACAGTGTCTTTCATTAGAAATATGGTGATGAAAGGGTTAATGACATAGACAGTGTCTTTCATTAGAAATATGGTAATGAAAGGGTTAATGGCATAGACAGTGTCTTACACTAGAAATATGGTAATGAAAAGGTTAAAGACATAGACAGTGTCTTACACTAGAAATATGGTAATGGAAGGCTTAATGACATAGACAGTGTCTTTCATTAGAAATATGGTAATGAAAGGGTTAATGACATAGACAGTGTCTTTCATTAGAAATATGGTAATGAAAGGGTTAAAGACATAGACAGTGTCTTACGTTAGAAATATGGTAATGAAAGGGTTAAAGACATAGACAGTGTCTTTTATTAGAAATATGGTAATGAAAGGGTTAATGACATAGGTAGTGTCTTTCATTAGAAATATGGTAATGAAAGGGTTAATGACATAGACAGTGTCTTTCATTAGAAATATGGTGATGAAATAGTTAATGACATAGACAGTGTCTTTCATTAGAAATATGGTAATGAAAGGGTTAATGACATAGGTAGTGTCTTTCATTAGAAATATGGTAATGAAAGGGTTAATGACATAGACAGTGTCTTTCATTAGAAATATGGTGATGAAAGGGTTAATGACATAGACAGGGTCTTTCATTAGAAATATGGTAATGAAAGGGTTAATGACATAGACAGTGTCTTTCATTAGAAATATGGTAATGAAAGGGTTAATGACAGAGACAGTGTCTTACACTAGAAATATGGTAATGAAAGGGTTAATGACATAGACGGTGTCTTTCATTAGAAATATGGTAATAAAAGGGTTAATGACATAGACAGTGTCTTACACTAGAAATATGGTAATGAAAGGGTTAATGACATAGACAGTGTCTTTCATTAAAAATATGGTAATGAAAGGTTTAATGACATAGACAGTGTCTTTCATGAGAAATATGGTAATGAAAGGGTTAATGACATAGACAGCGTCTTTCATTAGAAATATGGTAATGAAAGGGTTAATGACATAGACTGTGTCTTACACTAGAAATATAGTAATGAAAGGGTTGATGACATAGACAGTGTCTTACACTAGAAATATGATAATGAAAGGGTTAATGACATAGGTAGTGTCTTTCATTAGAAATAAGGTAATGAAAGTGTTAATGACATAGACTGTGTCTTTCATTAGAAATATGGTAATGAAAGGGTTAATGACATAGGTAGTGTCTTACACTAGAAATATGGTAATGAAAGGGTTAATGACATAGACAGTGTCTTTCATTAAAAATATGGTAATGAAAGGTTTAATGACATAGACAGTGTCTTTCATGAGAAATATGGTAATGAAAGGGTTAATGACATAGACAGCGTCTTTCATTAGAAATATGGTAATGAAAGGGTTAATGACATAGACTGTGTCTTACACTAGAAATATGGTAATGAAAGGGTTGATGACATAGACAGTGTCTTACACTAGAAATATGATAATGAAAGGGTTAATGACATAGGTAGTGTCTTTCATTAGAAATATGGTAATAAAAGGGTTAATGACATAGACAGCGTCTTTCATTAGAAATATGGTAATGAAAGGGTTAATGACATAGACTGTGTCTTACACTAGAAATATGGTAATGAAAGGGTTGATGACATAGACAGTGTCTTACACTAGAAATATGATAATGAAAGGGTTAATGACATAGGTAGTGTCTTTCATTAGAAATAAGGTAATGAAAGGGTTAATGACATAGACTGTGTCTTTCATTAGAAATATGGTAATGAAAGGGTTAATGACATAGGTAGTGTCTTTCATTAGAAATATGGTAATGAAGGGGTTAAAGATAGACAGTGTCTTTCATTAAAAATATGGTGATGAAAGGGTTAATGACATAGACAGTGTCTTTCATTAGAAATATGGTAATGAAAGGGTTAATGGCATAGACAGTGTCTTACACTAGAAATATGGTAATGAAAAGGTTAAAGACATAGACAGTGTCTTACACTAGAAATATGGTAATGGAAGGCTTAATGACATAGACAGTGTCTTTCATTAGAAATATGGTAATGAAAGGGTTAATGACATAGACAGTGTCTTTCATTAGAAATATGGTAATGAAAGGGTTAAAGACATAGACAGTGTCTTACGTTAGAAATATGGTAATGAAAGGGTTAAAGACATAGACAGTGTCTTTTATTAGAAATATGGTAATGAAAGGGTTAATGGCATAGACAGTGTCTTACACTAGAAATATGTTAATGAAAAGGTTAAAGACATAGACAGTGTCTTACACTAGAAATATGGTAATGGAAGGGTTGATGACATAGACGGTGTCTTACACTAGAAATATGGTAATGAAAGGGTTAATGACATAGGTAGTGTCTTTCATTAGAAATAAGGTAATGAAAGGGTTAATGACATAGACAGTGTCTTTCATTAGAAATATGGTAATGAAATGGTTAATGACGTAGACAGTGTCTTTCATTAGAAATATGGTAATGAAAGGGTTAAAGACATAGACAGTGTCTTTCATTAGAAATATGGTAATGAAAGGGTTAATGACGTAGACAGTGTCTTTCATTAGAAATATGGTAATGAAAGGGTTAATGACATAGGCAGTGTCTTTCATTAGAAATATGGTAATGAAAGGGTTAATGACATAGGTAGTGTCTTTCATTAGAAATATGGTAATGAAAGGGTTAATGACATAGACAGTGTCTTTCATTAGAAATATGGTGATGAAAGGGTTAATGACATAGACAGTGTCTTTCATTAGAAATATGGTAATGAAAGGGTTAATGACATAGACAGTGTCTTTCATTAGAAATATGGTAATGAAAAGTTTAATGACATAGACAGTGTCTTTCATGAGAAATATGGTAATGAAAGGGTTAATGACATAGACAGTGTCTTACATTAGATATATGGTAATGAAAGGGTTAATGACATAGACAGTGTCTTTCATTAGAAATATGGTAATGAAAAGTTTAATGACATAGACAGTGTCTTTCATGAGAAATATGGTAATCAAAGGGTTAATGGCATAGACAGTGTCTTACACTAGAAATATGGTAATGAAAGGGTTAATGACATAGACAGCGTCTTTCATTAGAAATATGGTAATGAAAGGGTTAATGACATAGACTGTGTCTTACACAAGAAATATGGTAATGAAAGGGTTGATGACATAGACAGTGTCTTACACTAGAAATATGATAATGAAAGGGTTAATGACATAGGTAGTGTCTTTCATTAGAAATAAGGTAATGAAAGGGTTAATGACATAGACTGTGTCTTTCATTAGAAATATGGTAATGAAAGGGTTAATGACATAGGTAGTGTCTTTCATTAGAAATATGGTAATGAAGGGGTTAAAGATAGACAGTGTCTTTCATTAAAAATATGGTGATGAAAGGGTTAATGACATAGACAGTGTCTTTCATTAGAAATATGGTAATGAAAGGGTTAATGGCATAGACAGTGTCTTACACTAGAAATATGGTAATGAAAAGGTTAAAGACATAGACAGTGTCTTACACTAGAAATATGGTAATGGAAGGCTTAATGACATAGACAGTGTCTTTCATTAGAAATATGGTAATGAAAGGGTTAATGACATAGACAGTGTCTTTCATTAGAAATATGGTAATGAAAGGGTTAAAGACATAGACAGTGTCTTACGTTAGAAATATGGTAATGAAAGGGTTAAAGACATAGACAGTGTCTTTTATTAGAAATATGGTAATGAAAGGGTTAATGACATAGGTAGTGTCTTTCATTAGAAATATGGTAATGAAAGGGTTAATGACATAGACAGTGTCTTTCATTAGAAATATGGTGATGAAAGGGTTAATGACATAGACAGTGTCTTTCATTAGAAATATGGTAATGAAAGGGTTAATGACATAGACAGTGTCTTTCATTAGAAATATGGTAATGAAAGGGTTAATGACAGAGACAGTGTCTTACACTAGAAATATGGTAATGAAAGGGTTAATGACATAGACAGTGTCTTTCATTAGAAATATGGTAATAAAAGGGTTAATGACATAGACAGTGTCTTACACTAGAAATATGGTAATGAAAGGGTTAATGACATAGACAGTGTCTTTCATTAGAAATATGGTAATGAAAGGGTTAATGACATAGACTGTGTCTTACACTAGAAATATGGTAATGAAAGGGTTGATGACATAGACAGTGTCTTTCATTAGAAATATGGTGATGAAAGGGTTAATGACATAGGTAGTGTCTTTCATTAGAAATAAGGTAATGAAAGGGTTAATGACATAGACTGTGTCTTTCATTAGAAATATGGTAATGAAAGGGTTAATGACATAGGTAGTATCTTTCATTAGAAATATGGTAATGAAAGGGTTAAAGACATAGACAGTGTCTTTCATTAGAAATATGGTAATAAAAGGGTTAATGACATAGACAGTGTCTTTCATTAGAAATATGGTAATGAAAGGGTTAATGACATAGACAGTGTCTTTCATTAGAAATATAGTAATGAAAGGTTTAATGACATAGACAGTGTCTTTCATTAGAAATATGGTAATGAAAGGGTTAATGACATAGGTAGTGCCTTTCATTAGAAATATGGTAATGAAAGGGTTAATGACATAGACTGTGTCTTACACTAGAAATATGGTAATGAAAGGGTTGATGACATAGACGGTGTCTTACACTAGAAATATGGTAATGAAAGGGTTAATGACATAGGTAGTGTCTTTCATTAGAAATAAGGTAATGAAAGGGTTAATGACATAGACAGTGTCTTTCATTAGAAATATGGTAATGAAATGGTTAATGACGTAGACAGTGTCTTTCATTAGAAATATGGTAATGAAAGGGTTAAAGACATAGACAGTGTCTTTCATTAGAAATATGGTAATGAAAGGGTTAATGACGTAGACAGTGTCTTTCATTAGAAATATGGTAATGAAAGGGTTAATGACATAGGCAGTGTCTTTCATTAGAAATATGGTAATGAAAGGGTTAATGACATAGGTAGTGTCTTTCATTAGAAATATGGTAATGAAAGGGTTAATGACATAGACAGTGTCTTTCATTAGAAATATGGTGATGAAAGGGTTAATGACATAGACAGTGTCTTTCATTAGAAATATGGTAATGAAAGGGTTAATGACATAGACAGTGTCTTTCATTAGAAATATGGTAATGAAAAGTTTAATGACATAGACAGTGTCTTTCATGAGAAATATGGTAATGAAAGGGTTAATGACATAGACAGTGTCTTACATTAGATATATGGTAATGAAAGGGTTAATGACATAGACAGTGTCTTTCATTAGAAATATGGTAATGAAAAGTTTAATGACATAGACAGTGTCTTTCATGAGAAATATGGTAATGAAATGGTTAATGACATAGACAGTGTCTTTCATTAGAAATATGGTAATGAAAGGGTTAATGACATAGACAGTGTCTTTCATTAGAAATATGGTAATGAAAGGGTTAATGACATAGACAGTTTCTTACACTAGAAATATGGTAATGAAAGGGTTAATGACATAGACAGTGTCTTTCATTAAAAATATGGTAATGAAAGGTTTAATGACATAGACAGTGTCTTTCATGAGAAATATGGTAATGAAAGGGTTAATGACATAGGTAGTGTCTTTCATTAGAAATATGGTAATGAAAGGGTTGATGACATAGGCAGTGTCTTACACTAGAAATAAGGTAATGAAAGGGTTAATGACATAGGTAGTGTCTTTCATTAGAAATATGGTAATGAAAGGGTTAATGACATAGACAGTGTCTTTCATTAGAAATATGGTAATGAAAGGGTTAATGACATAGACAGTGTTTTTCATTAGAAATATCGTAATCAAAGGGTTAATGGCATAGACAGTGTCTTTCATTAGAAATATGGTAATGAAAGGGTTAATGACATAGACTGTGTCTTACACTAGAAATATGGTAATGAAAGGGTTGATGACATAGACAGTGTCTTACACTAGAAATATGATAATGAAAGGGTTAATGACATAGGTAGTGTCTTTCATTAGAAATAAGGTAATGAAATGGTTAATGACATAGACTGTGTCTTTCATTAGAAATATGGTAATGAAAGGGTTAATGACATAGGTAGTGTCTTTCATTAGAAATATGGTAATGAAGGGGTTAAAGATAGACAGTGTCTTTCATTAAAAATATGGTGATGAAAGGGTTAATGACATAGACAGTGTCTTTCATTAGAAATATGGTAATGAAAGGGTTAATGGCATAGACAGTGTCTTACACTAGAAATATGGTAATGAAAAGGTTAAAGACATAGACAGTGTCTTACACTAGAAATATGGTAATGGAAGGCTTAATGACATAGACAGTGTCTTTCATTAGAAATATGGTAATGAAAGGGTTAATGACATAGACAGTGTCTTTCATTAGAAATATGGTAATGAAAGGGTTAAAGACATAGACAGTGTCTTACGTTAGAAATATGGTAATGAAAGGGTTAAAGACATAGACAGTGTCTTTTATTAGAAATATGGTAATGAAAGGGTTAATGACATAGGTAGTGTCCTTCATTAGAAATATGGTAATGAAAGGGTTAATGACATAGACAGTGTCTTTCATTAGAAATATGGTGATGAAAGGGTTAATGACATAGACAGTGTCTTTCATTAGAAATATGGTAATGAAAGGGTTAATGACATAGACAGTGTCTTTCATTAGAAATATGGTAATGAAAGGGTTAATGACAGAGACAGTGTCTTACACTAGAAATATGGTAATGAAAGGGTTAATGACATAGACAGTGTCTTTCATTAGAAATATGGTAATAAAAGGGTTAATGACATAGACAGTGTCTTACACTAGAAATATGGTAATGAAAGGGTTAATGACATAGACAGTGTCTTTCATTAGAAATATGGTAATGAAAGGGTTAATGACATAGACTGTGTCTTACACTAGAAATATGGTAATGAAAGGGTTGATGACATAGACAGTGTCTTTCATTAGAAATATGGTGATGAAAGGGTTAATGACATAGGTAGTGTCTTTCATTAGAAATAAGGTAATGAAAGGGTTAATGACATAGACTGTGTCTTTCATTAGAAATATGGTAATGAAAGGGTTAATGACATAGGTAGTGTCTTTCATTAGAAATATGGTAATGAAAGGGTTAAAGACATAGACAGTGTCTTTCATTAGAAATATGGTAATAAAAGGGTTAATGACATAGACAGTGTCTTTCATTAGAAATATGGTAATGAAAGGGTTAATGACATAGACAGTGTCTTTCATTAGAAATATGGTAATGAAAGGTTTAATGACATAGACAGTGTCTTTCATTAGAAATATGGTAATGAAAGGGTTAATGACATAGGTAGTGCCTTTCATTAGAAATATGGTAATGAAAGGGTTAATGACATAGACTGTGTCTTACACTAGAAATATGGTAATGAAAGGGTTGATGACATAGACGGTGTCTTACACTAGAAATATGGTAATGAAAGGGTTAATGACATAGGTAGTGTCTTTCATTAGAAATAAGGTAATGAAAGGGTTAATGACATAGACAGTGTCTTTCATTAGAAATATGGTAATGAAATGGTTAATGACGTAGACAGTGTCTTTCATTAGAAATATGGTAATGAAAGGGTTAAAGACATAGACAGTGTCTTTCATTAGAAATATGGTAATGAAAGGGTTAATGACGTAGACAGTGTCTTTCATTAGAAATATGGTAATGAAAGGGTTAATGACATAGGCAGTGTCTTTCATTAGAAATATGGTAATGAAAGGGTTAATGACATAGACAGTGTCTTTCATTAGAAATATGGTGATGAAAGGGTTAATGACATAGACAGTGTCTTTCATTAGAAATATGGTAATGAAAGGGTTAATGACATAGACAGTGTCTTTCATTAGAAATATGGTAATGAAAAGTTTAATGACATAGACAGTGTCTTTCATGAGAAATATGGTAATGAAAGGGTTAATGACATAGACAGTGTCTTACATTAGATATATGGTAATGAAAGGGTTAATGACATAGACAGTGTCTTTCATTAGAAATATGGTAATGAAAAGTTTAATGACATAGACAGTGTCTTTCATGAGAAATATGGTAATGAAATGGTTAATGACATAGACAGTGTCTTTCATTAGAAATATGGTAATGAAAGGGTTAATGACATAGACAGTGTCTTTCATTAGAAATATGGTAATGAAAGGGTTAATGACATAGACAGTTTCTTACACTAGAAATATGGTAATGAAAGGGTTAATGACATAGACAGTGTCTTTCATTAAAAATATGGTAATGAAAGGTTTAATGACATAGACAGTGTCTTTCATGAGAAATATGGTAATGAAAGGGTTAATGACATAGGTAGTGTCTTTCATTAGAAATATGGTAATGAAAGGGTTAATGACATAGACAGTTTCTTACACTAGAAATATGGTAATGAAAGGGTTAATGACATAGACAGTGTTTTTCATTAGAAATATCGTAATCAAAGGGTTAATGGCATAGACAGTGTTTTACACTAGAAATATGGTAATGAAAGGGTTAATGACATAGACAGCGTCTTTCATTAGAAATATGGTAATGAAAGGGTTAATGACATAGACTGTGTCTTACACTAGAAATATGGTAATGAAAGGGTTGATGACATAGACAGTGTCTTACACTAGAAATATGATAATGAAAGGGTTAATGACATAGGTAGTGTCTTTCATTAGAAATATGGTAATGAAAGGGTTAATGACATAGACAGTGTCTTTCATTAGAAATATGGTAATGAAAGGGTTAATGACATAGGTAGTGTCTTTCATTAGAAATATGGTAATGAAAGGGTTAATGACATAGACTGTGTCTTACACTAGAAATATGGTAATGAAAGGGTTAATGACATAGGTAGTGTCTTTCATTAGAAATAAGGTAATGAAAGAGTTAATGACATAGACAGTGTCTTTCATTAGAAATATTGTAATGAAAGGGTTAATGACATAGACAGTGTCTTTCATTAGAAATATCGTAATGAAAGGGTTAATGACATAGACAGTGTCTTTCATTAGAAATATGGTAATGAAAGGGTTAATGACATAGACAGTGTCTTTCATTAGAAATATGGTAATGAAAGGGTTAATGACATAGACAGTGTCTTTCATTAGAAATATGATAATGAAAGGGTTAATGACATAGACAGTGTCTTTCAGTAGAAATATGGTAATGAAAGGGTTAATGACATAGACAGTGTCTTTCATTAGAAATATGGTAATGAAAGGGTTAATGACATAGACAGTGTCTTTCAGTAGAAATATGGTAATGAAAGGGTTAATGACATAGACAGTGTCTTTCATTAGAAATATGGTAATGAAAGGGTTAATGACATAGACAGTGTCTTTCAGTAGAAATATGGTAATGAAAGGGTAAACTAAGAACTTCTACAGATTCTCCAATCTGAGCCATAAAAGTTTGTATTAACTTGAATCTTGTTTAAAAGTATGTGAGATAGATGTGTGTGTCTGTATGTGTGTGTGTGTGTGTGTGTGTGTGTATGTGTGTGTCTGTGTGTGTCTGTATGTGTGTGTGTGTCTGTATGTATGTGTGTGTGTGTTAATCTGACTATATTCCTCATCTATCATAATATTCTAGTTGTATGTGTGTGTGTATATGTATATGTAAACACGTGTGTGTATATATATATATATATATATATATATCCATATTTATGTGAGTGTGTGTATGTAAAGACTATATATATACATATATATGGTGGCTGCCAACTCGTTTTCGAGTACGGCCACTACATTATATCCATGTAGGAGAACCCCTACCGATGCGCTGAACGAGTGTGACTTTTTAGTCCAGCCAGCGACTTGAAAACTCTGGTACAAACACTACAGTTGTGACAATTATTGACACATAGTGCTGGGCCCATGGTACCATGTGACGACAAGTGCAGAGAGATCTCCAGATATAAAGCAATGCCTGTGCCGTGAAGCTTTTATAGTGAGCAAAGGCACTGCACAAAGCCAGTCCCACTCTCTTAACCAAGATGATATTTACCAAAAAGAAGAACAAGTCAACATCATTGGATACCATCGGGGTTGCAGGTGTTATATCAGAGTTTTCCTTCTCCTAGAATTCTGCCTTGACAAAGGCTAAGGGGTCATCTCTATATATACACACATATTATATATATATATATACACATATTATATATATATATATATATACACAGGGCGGTGGATTGGCAGTATCGGTGGAGGGTCGGACGCCATGCTTTCCAGCATAGTTACATCCCTTTACGATCTGAGTTCAAATCCCGCCGAGGTTTACTTTGCCTTTCATCCTTACGGGGTCGATAAAATAAAGTACCAGTAATGAACTGGGTAATTGCTGGCCTTGTGCCTAAAGTAGAAACAATTATATATATATATATATATATTAATTCAAAATATTAACAAAAATAGACATTCGTGTGATCAAGTATATTTTATTATACATATTTCAGAGGTACTGAGCTAACTTCAACAGTACGTCCTCATCAGATAAAATAAGATGATGCTTGACATACCCTGCCATAGTAGATAGTTAAGATCCAGTCATGGTAGTCATGACTGAATTTGTTAATATTTTGAATTAATATTAATAACTCCGGAAAACTGTTGAGTGCTTCCAATCTATTGTAAAACTAATTCTTTGATTTATTCATTGAACCTTGTTTAACCTTTATATATATATATATATATATATATATATATAACATGACATGATATATATATATATATATATAACATGACATGATATATATATATATATATATATATATATATAACATGACATGATATATATATATATATATATATATATAACATGACATGATATATATATATATATATATATGTGAAAAAATGGGGAGAAGAATACTGCAGGTTGCACATGGATAACATGTTATAAAATGAGTCCCTCATCAGTGATTTGCCAACGATCATAGATATTTCATTGCATTAAAAATCATATACCTCACGTTGGTGCAATAATAACTAAATTAAGTTATTAGGACAATTAAAACGCGTAAAGCGAGTGAGACAAGTAACAACAAAGAGAAAAGCTAACCGTAGATAGGAAGAGGCACAAGCTACATAGTTATTCTGTCAGTATAAGCTGGGTGAATATATGAGCGAGTAGAACATAGACCTTTCGAGATGAATCCAATGTAAGAAAGAAGGAAATTGTTTTCGTCGCGAACGGGGTGAAGTGAGAAGGGGAGAAACAGTGAGTGAGTGAGTGAGTGGAAGTGTGAGGAAGAGGTCAGTAGAGAGAAAGTGTTAACTGACATGACAGAGGGGGCGAAAGAAAGTAAGAGAAACAGAGAGAACGAGGGAGCAGTAAGAGAGAGAGAGAGAAATATATATATATATATATAACATGACATGATATATATATATATATATATATATCACGATAAATTAACGGAGGCATAGGCCGTCGTTATTCCCTGTAAATAATGTGCTCAAAGGGGAAGAGATCCTGAGCCCTTTAAAATATCTCTTTAAAAGATCTCTTCCCCTTTGAGCACATTATTTACAGGGAATAACGACGGCCTATGCCTCCGTTAATTTATCGTGATATTTCGCTCCTAACAACAGCCTTTCCTATCTCTGTTTGGTTGAGCACACTTCTCTGAGTGGCTTTGGGCTGCCCTTTCTAGCAGTTCGTCTCTCAGAGGCCACTGGTTCACTGCCCTTAAACACGCTGTGACTTCTCTCTCCCACGTGTAGCTGGACAGTCAATTGTAAAATTCTCTTAGTGTTGTCTGAAATGTATGGCCTTACACACGCTGATGAACCGAGACTAGACCATTTCTTTCAACAAAATTTTTTGGTGAAACATATCTTTGGATTTGTACGTGT
>OZ024765.1:21678377-21690877 GCA_964016885.1 Eledone cirrhosa
CTCTTTCTTCTACTGGCAAGTTCAGCTACCCCTTCAGTCACCATCCACCACCACCACCATCACTGACACCATCCACCACCTCCACCACTACCACCACCACCATCATCACTGACACCATCCACCACTCCCACCACCACCACCATCACTGACACTATCCACCACCATCACCACTACCACCACCACCACCACCACTGACACTATCCACCACCATCACCACTACCACCACCACCACCATCACTGACACTATCCATCACCATCACCATGACTGACACCATCCACCACCATTCACCACTGCCACCACCACCGCCACCACCATTACCAGCGTAAAGCAAACAATTATTATTATTATTATATAAAAACTGAACTGGACTGGGAAAAGTCAACAGTTGACATGATATTGATTTTGTATCAGTACTGCTGGTAATATACATATGTATGTGTGTGTGTGAGTTGTGTGTGTGTTTGTATGCATGAATGAGTGTTGGTGTGTGAGTGGCAGGTGTGTTTGTAGTTTGTATGCATGAGTGTTGGTGTGTGTGTGTGTGCGCGTGTCGTGTCAGTAAGTGTTTTTTTTATGACCATGCTGTAAAATGGAGGGGTAGAGAAGGCCCTTGAGTCTAGCAAGACATCCTCTCTAGTGCTGGTGGCACAAATAAAAGCACCCAGTCCATGCTGTAAAGTGGCGCTGGTGTTAGAAAGGGCATCCAACCAGTGTATCAATGCCAAAACAATTATAGAGAGGAACAACAACAAAATATGAAGACGTCGCATATCAGAGTTGCAACACTTAATGTTGGCACTCTCAGAGGTAGATCTGCTGAAATAGTGGAGATGCTGGAGAGAAGGCAGGTGGATGTGTGCTGCGTGCAAGAGGTGAGATGGAGAAGTGCCTCTGTGAGACTAGTTGTAGGCAAACATCTTAGCTATAAGCTTTTCTGGGTAGGTAAGGATGATGGGTTAGGGGTAGTAGGCATTTTCCTGGCTGAGAGATGGATCAATAAGACAATAGAGGTAGTTCGAGTTAGTAATCGAATAATTAAGCTTAGATTAGTTATAGGCAGGAGACTACTGACAATCATCTCGGCCTATGCTCCCCAAGCAGGCCTAGGCAAAGAAGAGAAAGACTGCTTTTATGAGCAACTTGTACAAACAACCGCAATGACAGAGGATGGAGACATCGTTATGCTAGCAGGGGACTTCAATGGACAGCTCCAGGATGGTTACACTGGGGTACATGATGGGCACGGTTACGGCTCAAGAAATGAAGAAGGAATGAGACTTCTTGAATTTTGTGATGCAAGTACACTGACTATTTGCAGCACAAACTTCCAGACACCTGCAAATCACCTAATAACCTACAAATCTGGTGAGCACATAAGCCAGATTGACTTCTTACTAGTTAGGCAGTGGGACAGGCAGATAGTGTCTAATACCAAGGCATACCCTGTGGAAGAATGTACCCCACAGGTTAGTCGTTAGTGATATCTCAATAAGCAAGAGATGGAATGAGATATACAGGAAGGTGTGGAGAAGAAAGGTCTGGAAGCTAAAAGACCTTTCACTAAAATACAAATTTAGGAAAGCCCTTCAAGATGTATATAATGAAAAAGAAAACGATTTAAGATGTATGACATAGATAATAACTGGAATTTCTTACGTGACAATTTACTGCAGGCTACTGATGAAACTTGTGGCTGGAGCAGAGCTCCAACCAGACAGAGAGTGACCTGGTGGTAGAACAGCACAGTAGATAAGGCTATTAGAGACAAAAGACTAGCATGGAAGGCTTGGAAAAAGGGTGGGAGTAGGGAAGAATATACAGCCGCTAAGAGAGAAACTAGACGTCAGGTGTACTTAGCACGCAGGGAGGCTGAGAGTAGGAGGTTTGCCAATGTTCTGCGACAGGAAGATCAGAGGTGTGCGGTGTTCCACATTGCAAGGCAGTGTGTCAATGCAAATCAGGATTTTGTTGGAGATAAATGTGTCCGGGATGATGCCGGTGTACTTAGTGTCACGAATGATCAGAAAAAGGAGGCCTGGAAATGTCATTATGAAAGACTGATGAATGTGGAGAACGAATGGGAGAGAGAGAAATTACCCTTAGTAGATCTGACAGAGGGACCAGCTATTAAGATTGACAAATATAGGGTCCAAGAGGCGATTAAGGAAATGAAAAATGGTAAGGCTGCTGGACCATCGGGAATAGTTGCTGAGATGCTGAAGGCATCAGGGGATGTAGGCACTAAACTGGTTGCACGCATCATCAATCAGGCTATATATGGTGGTGTCATACCCAAAGACTGGTGCAGCAGTATTCTCATAAATTGCTACAAAGGTAAAGGGGATGCTCTGGAGAGGAGCAATTATAGGGGTATAAAACTGATGGATCAGGTTATAAAAGTGGCAGAAAGGATATTAGCACAACTAATTAGAGACTAAGGTCAAACTAGATGAGATGCCGTTTGATTTTGTGCCTGGGAAAAGTACAACAGATGCCCTCTTCTTGGTGAGACAATTGCAAGAGAGGTTCTTAGAGAAGAATAAGCCACTATACTTAGCCTTTGTTGACCTAGAGAAGGCCTTTGATAGGGTACCACCAATCTGTCATCTGGTGGTCCTTAAAGAAACTATATGTTGAGGAATGGCTTGTGAGGACAGTGCAAACTTTGTACAGAGGTACTGTCAGTAAAGTCAGGGTAGGAATGGAGTTTAGTGAGGAATTCCAGATACAAGTAGGAGTACATCAAGGTTCAGTCCTCAGCCCGCTCTTGTTCATTATAGTCTTCCAAACCATAACAGAGGAGTTTAAGACTGGCTGTCCATGGGAACTTCTCTATGCTGACGATCTGGTTCTTATAGCAGAATCAGTAGAGGAGCTAGAGAATAAATTCTAGCTATGGAAACAGCAGTTGGAAGCAAGAGGACTGAGAGTGAACCTAGCTAAGACAAAAGTGTGGATGAGTAGAAAAGAGGACAAAACTCTGATTCCGTCAGGGAAATGGCCATGTTCGATATGCAGAAAAGGAACTGGCATAAATTCTATAAAATGCACACAATGCAGATCCTGGGTACACAAGAGATGTAGCGGGAGAGCAGGCAAACTAACAGGTAGGGAGAAATATGTATGCAGTAGATGTACAGGGAAATTAGACAGTAGAAGTCGCATTGATAGACACATTTTTCAAATGCAGGAGGGCGCTATAGAAGTGGTGGATAGCTTCCGGTACCTAGGAGATCAGATTAGCATGGGAGGAGGGTGTTCCGAGGCCATAGTATCTAGTATAAGGACAGGTTGGAAGAAGTTTAGGGAGCTGCTTCCTCTGCTGAGGAAGAAGGGTTTCTCCCTGCGTACGAAAGGCCGGTTATATGATGCCTGTGTGAGGAGTGCGATGCTGCATGGTAGTGAGACATGGGCAGCGGATATGCGACGGCTGGAGAGAAATGAGGCAAGCATGCTCCGTTGGATGTGCAATGTCAATGTACGTGAACAACCCAGCATGAATGTGTTGAGAGAGAAACTGTGTCTGAGAGGGATAGAATGTAGTGTACGGGAGAGGAGACTGAGGTGGTATGGACATGTGATGCGCATGGAGGATGACCAATGGGTGAAGAAGTGCCAGGAAATGCCAGTTGAAGGAAGACGTGGTAGAGGTAGACCACGAAAAACATGGGCAGAGGTGGTGAGAACAGACCTCAGATCGTTGAAGCTCATGGCGGAGATGACGAAGGACCGTGACAAGTGGAGAGATGCTGAATAAGACCCGTCCCACCCTTGCGAGCAGGGAAGAGCGAACATAAAATGATGATGATATATATATAATAGTAATAAACAAAAGATATATACTTTATATCATCTCTATTTCATTATATATATTTCACAGATGTAAAGTTCTATCATCATCATCATTTCATCATCATACGTCCGCTTTTCCCTGCTTGCAAGGGTGGGACGGGAACTGATCCTGGCTTGATTTCTACAGCTGGATGCCCTTCCTAACACCAACCTCATTTACAGTGAGTGCTGGGTGCTTTTTTGCCGTGGCACCTCCACGACCACTTTGCAGTGGAATGATATGGACCCCAGTCCCTATCATCTCATTTCTACAGTTGAGTAAACTGGAGCAATGTGAAATAAAGTGTCTTGCTCAAGGAAACAACACATCACCTGGTCTGAGAATTGAACTCACAACCTTTCGACTGCAAGGCCAATGCTCTAACCACTAAGCCATGTGCCTATGTATAACATAAAGCAAAACATGTCCTCTTCAAACAAAATATATAGAAAATGTATAATTTTTTCCTGATACGCTGGTAGACAACGAGCTGGACATATCGGTGACTACCAGGCATATCACTAGAAAAACCTCAACACATAGGGGGCTTACATGACTGGGAGAATACATTACAGTTGGTCTAAACGTTTAATACATTATCTAAAATATAGTGTTATTATATTGGTAAAAAAAAAAAAAAAAAAATTGACTGTTATCCTGTCTCAATTCCACTTATAATCATTTAAGATACATATTAAATTAAAAGTATATATTATATCAAAGGAAAAAATAGTCTAGAGCATTGGCCTTGCAATCGAAAGGTTGTGAGTTCAATTCTCAGACCGGGTGATGTGTTGTTTCCTTGAGCAAGACACTTTATTTCACATTGCTCCAGTTTACTCAGCTGTAGAAATGAGATGATAGGGACTGGGGTCCCTATCATTCCACTGCAAAGTGGTCGTGGAGGTGCCACGACAAAAAAGGACCCACCACTCACTGTAAATGAGGTTGGTGTTAGGAAGGGCATCCAGCTGTAGAAATCAAGCCAGAATCAGTTCCCGTCTCACCCTTGCAAGCAGGGAAAAAGCGGACGTAAAATGAAATGAAATGAAATGAATATATATATATATATATATATATACATATATATAGTATTAAGTATACTATTTATGGTTATGTAAATACAAAAACCTTTTGCAGTTATATATATTTTTATAAACCCTAAATAGTGATAGGCAGTAATATATTACTACCTTATTACCAGTAAGTTAAATAGCTCAATGTAAAAACATCAGATGATTTACAGAGCAGTTATATGAATTATAATAATCAAAGAATTGTTCAAAACATTTTTATGCTTACAACTGTTTCCTCCAAACCGAGGTTTGGAAGAATCCAAACCTTGGTTTGGAGGAAACAGTTGTAAGCATAAAAATGTTTTGAACAGTTCTTTGATTATTATAATTCATATACATATATATATACATATATATCTAATGGGGGTAAAATACCCGAGATCCATGGACGAGATCTCTCCAGCGGTCTCTGTCCCTCATTATCGCTGCCATGTCCTGTGTCTCCCAGAAAACAGTGTCTGTCCTTAGGACATCAACATATGTTAACCTTGGTCTTCCTCTTCCAGTGTGTCCATGTAGGGGCTCCCACAGAAGCACTGAGTGCAATGTCAACTCTGGGCGTCGGTGAGCATGTCCAGCTAACCTTAGTCTCCCTCTTCTAGTGTGTCCATATAGGGGCTCCCGCAGGAGCACTGAGTGCAATGTCAACTCTGGGCGTCGGTGAGCATGTCCAGCTAACCTTAGTCTCCCTCTTCTAGTGTGTCCATGCAAGGGCTCCCACAGGAGCACTGAGTGCAATGTCAACTCTGGGCGTCGGTGAGCCTGTCCAGCTAACCTTAGTCTCCCTCTTCTAGTGTGTCCATGCAGGGGCTCCCACAGGAGCACTGAGTGCAGTGTCAACTCTGGGCGTCGGTGAGCATGTCCAGCTAACCTTAGTCTCCCTCTTCTAGTGTGTCCATGCAGGGTCTCCCACAGGAGCACTGAGTGCAATGTCAACTCTGGGCGTCGGTGAGCATGTCCAGCTAACCTCGGTCTCCCTCTTCCAGTGTGTCCATGTAGGGGCTCCCACAGGAGCACTGAGTGCAATGTCAACTCTGGGCGTCGGTGAGCATGTCCAGCTAACCTTAGTCTCCCTCTTCCAGTGTGTCCATGTAGGGGCTCCCACAGGAGCACTGAGTGCAGTGTCAACTCTGGGCGTCGGTGAGCATGTCCAGCTAACCTCGGTCTCCCTCTTCCAGTGTGTCCATGTAGGGGCTCCCACAGGAGCACTGAGTGCAGTGTCAACTCTGGGCGTCGGTGAGCATGTCCAGCTAACCTCAGTCTCCTCTGTGTCACTTTTGGGCTGAGTTTTTCATCCTCAGTGTACACTGATTAATGTTCAGAGCCATCCTCAGCATTCTCGTGTAGCACCCATCCACCATCTGAGTGAGTTTCTTGGTCAGTGTCCAAGCCTCGGACCCGTACAGCAGCACCAGACTCCACCGTAGCAAGGAAGAATCTTCAGGTCTTTATGAAGCTCTGACTTCCACACTATATATATGTATATATATTGTTAATAATACAACAATTGTGTCATTTTTTTTATTTCAGTTTGTGTGAATTGTTTGAGGTGTTGGCACTGTATAGCGGACAACTGTGGCTCTGACCCGTCCAGTCACCCTCACGCCAGCAAGGAACATTGTCAATTAGGAAGATTTTGCCAGGTGAGAACGACTATATTAATACCTTTTGTTGTGTCTCTTTGTTGTTTAGTTATCTTTTTAATGTTTGGTTGTATTTGGAGAATGGTTTTAATATATATATATATGGAGGCACATGGCTTAGTGGTTAGAGCATTGGCCTTGCAATCGAAAGGTGGTGAGTTCAATTCTCAGACCGGGTGATGTGTTGTTTCCTTGAGCAAGACACTTTATTTCACATTGCTTCAGTTTACTCAGCTGTAGAAATGAGATGATAGGGACTGGGGTCCCTATCATTCCACTGCAAAGTGATCGTGGAGGTGCCACGGCAAAAAGCACCCAGCTCTCACTGTAAATGAGGTTGGTGTTAGGAAGGGCATCCAGCTGTAGAAATCAAGCCAGAATCAGTTCCCGTCCCACCGTTGCAAGCAGGGAAAAAGCGGACGTAAAATGATGATGATGATGATAATACTGATATATATATATATATAATATATATATATATCCAGATCAGTGACTATATATATATATATATATATATATATATATATATATATATATATATATATATATATGAAAAATATGGGTGAGAAGAATACTGCTGGTTGCACATGGATAACATGTTATAAAATGACTCCCTCATCAGTGATTTACCAAACGATCATGGGTATTTCATCGCATTAAAAATCATATACCTCACGTTGGAGCGATAATAACTAAAATAAGTTATTAGGACAATAGAAATTTTAGTAAATCATAGACGGAGCTCTAGTATATGGCCAAGCTAGCGTGTATGCTTATTCAGTTTGTAGCTTTAGCACTCAGTTGAGTAAGACCCCAGAGTATAACATTATATATATATAGTAAAATAAAACAAGGACGAGTGGTTACTCCTTCATTACGTTTATTGGTTGGTGACGTGCGTTTCGCCATTGATCTGGATATATATATATATATATATATATATATATATATATATATATATATATATATGTATATATTTCAGTATTCATCATCATCATCATCATCAACGTTTAACGTCCGTGTTCCACGCTTGCATGGGTTTGGACGGGAGTTTTCCCACTTGAGGCAAGAGTGGTTGTCCTGCTCGTATAGGACTGTCTGGCAGGTTTTCTACAGCTGGATGCCCTTCCTAACACCAACCACATTTACAGTGTGTGGCTGGGAGGTTTTTACCGTGTTACCTACACGGCCACATTACAGCGTGGACTGTGTGTTTTTTGTCGTGACACCTACACGATCTCATTTGTTTCGGCCTGGATGTTGTGGCACCAACATAACTTTACATTGAAAGGGGCGGTGTGGATGGGGTGGGAGTGGTGGGACGGGGGTGTATTTTGTTAGATGCCTACTGACTGTAGTAGGTTTTACTTTGTATTTAGGTAAGGCGGGTCTTCTCTATTACTGAGTACCGCCAAAGGTCTCGGTCCAGTGACATTGTCTTGGAGAGGTGTAAGTGTGTGAGGTCGGAATTTATCAGCTCGTCCCAGGTTTTTCTGGGTCTGCCTACTCCGTGGCTACCATCTATCTT
The DNA here is from genome assembly GCA_964016885.1 of Eledone cirrhosa. Classification (NCBI taxonomy): domain Eukaryota; kingdom Metazoa; phylum Mollusca; class Cephalopoda; order Octopoda; family Eledonidae; genus Eledone; species Eledone cirrhosa. Next base: position 21,686,458 of record OZ024765.1, read on the forward strand.
TATTGCCCTGCACTTTGTTATACAGCTGTCGTCTTTCATGCGCATCACGTGACCATACCAACGTAGCCTTCTCTCGAGTAAACAACATCTGATCCCTCTTATTTCTAATTTTTCCCTTAGTTCGTTTATGCTTTGCCGTTCATGTATATTACTATTACACATCCAGCGGAGCATGCAAGCTTCGTTCCTCTCTAGTCTGTGTATATCCTCTGCACACAATGCCCAGGTCTCACTGCCATGCAACATTGCTGTTCGTATGCAGGCATCATACAACCTGCCTTTCATTTTTAGGGAGAACCCTTTAGCGGCTAATAGTGGTATAAGCTCTCTGAACTTTTTCCATCCAGTTCTGACTCTAGCTACTGTACTTTCAGAGCACCCTCCCCCACTGCTAATTTTGTTACCCAGGTAACGGAAGCTGTCCACTATTTCTATAGAACCCTCCGCGCAATTGAAAGAGCTAGTATTTTGTGGGCACTTGCTGCTACTTATTGCACCAGAGCACCGGCCACATGTAAAATCTGTGTTCTTAGTTATATATATCAGTATATATATCAGTATTATATATATATATACAGTGGCGGACTGGGTCTAGAAATATTGGTTGCCAGGAGATGAAGGGGGCCCACCTACATATAGAATGCTATCATTTAATTTTTATAATGAATAAATAACATTTTCAAAAAATACATAAGTGGAAACAAAACAGTGCAATCAAATTTTTGCGGAAAAATATCTTAACTTCTCCAATAAAAATATGTATTTTACGAAATCCAGAGACTTTCATTAATGACCAGAAGTCAACCCTAAATATTACTAATAGCTCTAGGAAAGCCATGAATGACACTACATCTTTTTAACTTTAATTTTAAAAGTAGGTTTATAATTATCAATTTTTATTATAGTTTTCTCGGTTGGAGGAATCATAGATGGTGTTGATCCTGGTCTGAAGTTCAATCCTGGTCAGGAGTAGGGTTGGGTGATCAACTCTGTGATGGACTGGTGTCTTGTCCAGGGGGAGTCTTGTACTCTCAGTCACTTCATGGTATGGAAACTGGGAGAAGCACATACCTGGTGAGCCTTCTGGCTTTAGACACACTTTAGACTTATATATATATATGTATATGTGTATATATATAACATATCTGCCACAAAATGAACATTATTATTATATTCAATATTCTTATATCCGATCATTATTATTATTAGGGATTGATGGATTGGTAGATTGGCAGTGTCGGTAGTGGGTCAAACGCCATGCTTTGACGCATAGAGTTACGGCCCTTTATGATCTGAGTTCAAATCCCGCCGAGGTTAACTTTGCCTTTCATCCTTACGGGGTCGATAAAATAAAGTACCAGTAATACACTGTGGTAATTGCTGGCCTTGTACCAAAAGTAGAAACAATTATTATTATTATTATTAGTAGTAGTAGTACCTTTACTAATTTTCGTCTTCTTCTTATTATTATTATTATTATTATTATTATTATTATTATTATTAAAGACAGACACTTTCCTCTTCGCGAATCCCTGATTAACTTTTTCAAGTTTCACTTGAAGAGGAAAATCAGGGTGGAGAGGCAAGTGGTGCCCTCTGGCAAGTTTGTTGAAAGGTGGGTGAATGTAGCGAGAATGGTCCGAGTGAACGGGACCGCTCTGAATATACGTCTGTAGTTTGAGAGATGGAAAAATTGAAAGAGGGCGCTTGCCCTGGTGGTCAGAGCGGCCGTGGTCTTTTGTGTGGTTTTCGCCACAAGTAACCCTCGGAGGTTTCCCCCCTGTTGGGGAATTTTTCATTGTTTGAATTTTCATTTTTATTGTTTATATGTATATATATGTTTCTATGTCCTTTTTTTTCTTTTTTGTTTCTTATATAAATAATAAAAATCTTTACATGCACAAAACCCACATTGTACCGTCCTGTACCGTCCTGTACCATCCTGTGCCGTCTGTAATGTTTTTCTTGATGTCAACCCTGTGGCCAATAAAGAAATCATCATTATTATTATTATTATTATTACAGCTGCATTTATCTTGCTTTATGTTCATACGAGTTATCACCAAGTCACAACCAGTGACCTCAAGAGACAACAAGGTCCGCCATGTTCAAGAAAGAACATACGTACACACACATGCATCTTTAGGTGTTTAGACTTGTGATGTACTTATATTGACAGAATCTTCCTTAGTATATGGGCAGTTCCCATTAGTACTATCTTTTGTATTTCTCCTATACGCGGGTTTCCTGGGATTTGCAATAAGTAATCATTAGACCCCTTAGGTATCATTCCTAGAGCGCCTACAACCACTGGTATTGTTTTAGTTCTCAATTTCCACATTTTTCCAATTTCTATCTCCAGGTCATACTTGCTCAATTTTTCAAATTTTTTTATGGATACATTCTTGTCTATTGGAACGGACATATCAATTAGCAGGCATACCCTCTTTTTAAAGTCCTTCAGTATTATATCAGGTCTATTTGCATCTATTTTTCGGTCTGTTTGGATGCTAAAGTTCCACAAGATTGAGATGTGATCTTTTTCAAGTATGGGAGGTGGTTGATACTCCCACCAATTCATTTGATGGGGCAGGTCAAATTGCTTACATATTATCCAATGTATGTATTGTGCAGCTCTGTCATGCCTGTTTATGTATTCGGTTGGAGCTATAGGATTGCACATTGAAATTATATGATCAATGGTCTCTGGTTGTTTTTACATACACGGCATAATGGGCTGCATCCATTTTTTATTATGTTGGCTTGGTAATTTTTGTTGGCAGACACTGATCTTGTGCTGATATAATCAGTCCTTCAGTCTCCGATTTCAGTCCAGAGGATGCTAACCACTGATGGGTTAAAGTTTTGTCAACATCAGGATTGTTAGCTCTTTCTGGGTATTTTCCATACAGAAGCTTTTCTTGCCATTTCTTAGCCAGTTTCTGTAGCAGTTCTTTCTTTGCAGTTACTTTTACCTGCTTTGCTTTTTCTGTGTTTTCCATTTCAGCAGTAAATGGGACTTCTGAAATTTGTAGTCCATTACTGTATCTTTGTGCATCTTTTGTAATGGAGTATGATCTTTTGAAGCTTTCGTGTTTCAAAACGAGTTTGATCATCCAATCATGTGATTCCCTTAGATATGTAGATAATCCAATTGTTGCAGTTTTCAACGCAATGTCTAACTGGATTAACCCACGTCCCCCTTCTTTCCTAGCGAGATATATTCTATCTGTATCTGCCTTAGGGTGATGCATTCTGTGCATGGTTAGGAATTTTCTAATTTTTGTATCGAGCCTATGGATCTCTGTGCTTGACCAGTTGATGACATTGTAACTGTAGGTTACTACTGGTATGGCAAGCGTGTTTATGGCATCGATCCTATTCCTTGCATTCAATTCCGTTCTTAAGATTGCTCTTACTCTGCGGTAACATTCCTTCCTTATCCTTTCCCTCATTGTCGAGTGCTTGATTCCGTCTCCTTCACAAACACCTAGATATTTGTAAGTTTCCTCTTGATCAAGTTCTCTTATCACATTCCCCGATCAAGATTAATGTCTGAACTTTTCAGCAGCTTTCCTCTGGTGAACGTTGCTTTGGCGCATTTATCTAGTCCAAACTCCATTTTAATGTCATCACTGAACTGCTCCAATTGTTCATCATTTTTTGCAAATAGTTTCAGGTCATCCATGTAGAACAAGTGATTAATGGTTTTGTCATAGACTTTATATCCATGTTTTGTTTCATTGAGCATTTTACTTAATGGTATAAGTGCGATGCAGAATAAAAGTGGTGATAAAGAGTCACCCTGAAAAATTCCACAATTAATATTAACTTCTCCAGCTTCCAGTGATTTTTTTTCACTGTTCAAAAGGAGTGTCGTTTTCCATGTCTTCATACTGAATGACAGGAACCTCCTGACAGCGGGAGATATTTTGAAAATCTCTAAACATTTTTCAATCCAACTGTGTGGCAAACTATCGAATGCTTTTTTATAATCTATCCAAGCAATTGATAGATTTGTGTCTATTATGACAATCTTCCAGTATCATTTTGTTAACCAAAAGCTGATCCTTACAGCCATATGAGCCTCGTTTACACCCTTTCTGCTCATTAGGAAATAGGTCATTTGTTATCAGGTGGTCATATGTATATTCAGTTAGGACTGATGTTAAAATTTTATACATTGTGGTCAAGCAAGTTATCGGTCTGTAATTTTTGGGATTGTTTGTCTCATCATTCTTCAGAAGCAGGAATATAATGCCGTTAACTAGCCATGATGGTATCTTTTCTGGCTCCTTAACTATTTCATTGTAAAGTTGAGCTAACAGCTCATGAGACTCTGTGAAGGCATTTATCCAAAAATTTGGTATTTTGTCTTTTCCTGGGGATTTCCATTTGCTGGTTTTTCTAAGAGCCAAAC
>OZ024765.1:21695877-21723377 GCA_964016885.1 Eledone cirrhosa
CTGTGTGAGGAGCGTGATGCTGCATGGTAGTGAGACATGGGCTGCAACTGCAGAGTAATGCAACGACTGGAGAGAAATGGGGCAAGCATGCTCCGTTGGATGTGCAATGTCAATGTGCGTCAACGACCCAGCATGGATGTGTTGAGAGAGAAACTGTGTCTGAGAGGGATAGAATGTAGTGTACAAGAGAGGAGACTGAGGTGGTATGGACATGTGATGCACATGGAGGATGACTGATGGGTGAAGATATACCAGGAAATGCCAGTTGAAGGAAAACGTGGTAGAGGTAGACCACGAAAAACATGGGCGGAGGTGGTGAGAACAGACCTCAGATCGCTGAAGCTCACGGTGGAGATGACAAAGGACCGTGACAAGTGGAGAGATGCTGTGCTGAATAAGACCCGTCCCACCCTTGCAAGCAAGGAAAAGCGGGCATAAAATGATGATGATAATGATGATAATATCCATTTATATATATATATATATATATATATATATATATATATATATATATATATATATATATATATATATATATATATATATATATGTATATATATATATATATAAATGGAAAAAACGAAACAAAATTTCATTTCCCACTCTTAGTACGGCTGTTACTTAAATATAAGTATGTACACGTACATACATATATGTATACAGACGTACAGTAGTATGTATATATATATATACATACATGCACACATATATATTTGTACATATTGGTTTACCGAACATTTATTATAATGCTCGGTGTGTTTGTAAACAAACATCCCGTATTAAGCCATAGTGTCCAGCAACCATCGTTGCCCTTTTGTTCAACACTGACAAAGGAACGATGTACGAGTTTCAAGCTTATTAGCTATCGTCAGCACCGTATACCTTCCTGCCAGATGATACATATATATGGATACATATGTATATATATATGGATATATATATATAGAGAGATGTACACAATGTCTGCTTTCAATGACTTCATTACTGTTCAATAAACAAAACTCAATAATCAATAATTTGTTGAGCAAAATACATAATTTAAATGTGTCATGGCTAATTAATATTTACCGATACACTAACCATGTATATATATATATATATATATATATATATATATATATATATATATATATATATATATGTATATATATATATATATATATATGTATATATATATATATATATATATATGTATATATTATATGTATATCATCATCATCATCATTTTACGTCCGCTTTTCCCTGCTTGCAATATGTATATGTATATACATATTGTATATACATATATTGTATATATATATATTGTATATACATATTGTATATGTATATATATATATATATATATATATATATATATATATATATATGTATATGCATACATATATATATATACATGTATATATATATATACATGCATGTATATATATATATATATACATACATACATATATATATATATATATACATACATATATTCACATATATACATATATATATACATACATACACACATATAAATATATATACATATATACACACATACATATATATACACACGCTCATCAAAACAGTTTGTATGTAGGATGAATTATTATTTCACAACCATTAAAAGGCAGTGGTTTGGCAGTATCAGTAGAGTGTCAGACACTATGCTTAGCAGCATAGAGTTATGGCCCTTTCCATTCTGAGTTCAAATCCCGCCAAGGTTAACTTTGCCTTTCATCCTTAAGGGGTTGATGAAATAAAGTACCAGTAATGCACTGGGGTCAATTTAACCTTCAGGGCTCTAGTCACCTTATGTCACCAATTGAGTAACTTCCCCTTAATATATAATGCAGTGTCATAAAAACATTCAGTGTGCTAAAGGTTAATCTACTTTCCCTGCCCCCAAAATTGCTGGTTTTGTGCCTAAATCACAAACCATTATTATTATTATTATTATTATTCCCGCCGAGGTTAACTTTACCTTTCATCCTTACTGAGTTGATAAAATAAAGTACCTGTAATGCACTGCGGTTGATTTAGTTGACTTCATCCCACTCTCCTCCAAAATTGCTGGCCTTGTGCCTACAGTAGAAACCATTATTTTCACAGCCCCCTACATCTGAAATGTCTCTCTTACAACCAATACAGCTAAATAAAGAAATTGTACATAAAAAAAAAACCGGAAATATATGAAAAAAAAATGGAAAAAAAAAAACAAAATATAAAAATATATAATAAAGAAATGAAAAAATATGTAAAATAAAATGTTATATAGTTGTTTCTTTTTTACTTTTTGTTCTGATACATACATGTATATATATAATGGTATATTTATTAAAATAACAGATTAAAGTTTAAGCAAAGAATCGCTGCTTTCACCCTTAACGGGATCTTCTGAAACTAACAAAGTCAATCTGTAAACGCAGAACTGGATATTTCAAAAAACGTTGCAACCGGAGGAAGACAGGAAGACGATACTTTGGTTCGTGGTAACGTTCGCTGACAAATGGTATATATATTTATCATCATCATCATCATCGTTTAACGTCCATGTTCTACGCTTGCATGAGTTTGGACGGGAGTTTTCCCACTTGAGGCAAGAGTGGTTGTCTTGCTCGCATAGGACAGTCTGGCGGGTTTTCTACGGCTGGATGCTCTTCCTAACACCAACCACATTTACAGTGTGGGGCTGGGAGGTTTTTACCGTGTTGCCTACACGGCCACATTACAGCGTGGACTGTGTGGTTTTTTGTCGTGACACCTACACGACCTCATTTGTTTCGGCCTGGATGTTGTGGCACCAACATAACTTTACATTGAAAGGGGCGGTGTGGATGGGGTGGGGGTAGTGGGACGGGGGTGTATTTTGTTAGTGATGCCTACTGACTGTAGTAGGTTTTACTTTGTATATATATATATATATAATGATATCTTTTTATATATATAAAAGCGAGGATGTGTGTGTGTCTGTGTACAACTTTGGATACCTAAGGCTTTTACAATTACCAACCGAAATTGACCAAATTTTTTGTGCACGTTGCACAGTTCGCTAAGATGATCACATCACAAAAAATATTCCAATCGACCCACGTTGAGCAATAAAAAATCGATATCAAAATTATCGGTAGCAAAATTGATGTAAGAGAGATAACCAACTTTATTGACAATCCTTATAAAGAGAGTGAGATATGGAGACCTTCGTTTTCAATTTTAAAACAACAATCATCGTCGGACGAAATTTCAGAAATATAAACATCAGATTCATTTGAAGATAAATCACTAATATTATCGTTTGTTTCTTGTTTATTCTTTGTTGCACTTTCAAAGTTAAAAAAAACACTTGTTGTTTTAACTTGTTTCACTATATTAAGTGTTAATTTTCGCGTTAAGGGCCTAGTCTCGAATTGACGAGATTTTGATGATGGTTTGTTTATTTTTAGGACTTTCCATTCAAACCATTGGGACCTACAACTTTTACATTTTTAAAACTTTCATAAGCCATGTTGATACAAAAAAAAATTTGTTGCACTTTCAAAGTTAAAAAAAACACGTTGTTTTAACTTGTTTCACTATATTAAGTGTTAATTTTCGCGTTAAGGGCCTAATCTCGCAGCAATCTCGAATTGACGAGATTTTGATGATGGTTTGTTTATTTTTAGAACAATCCTTATGGGACTTTCCATTCAAACCATTGGGACCTACAACTTTTACATTTTTAAAGTAATTTTGTCCACATTTGAGGCAGGCATTATCTGGTGGATTGGTAGTATCGGTAGAGGGCCGGACGCCATGCTTTCCAGCATAGTTACGTCCCTTTACGATCTGAGTTCAAATCCCGCCGAGGTTGACTTTGCCTTTCATCCTTACGGGGTCGATAAAATAAAGTACCAGTAATGCACTGGGTGATTGCTGGCCTTGTGCCTAAAGTAGAAACAATTATCTATGCTTCCAGCTGTATTCGTACACATCAAACTTTTTTGACAATGAAGGAACTTACTGAACAGGATTCTTCCTGGATGTCCACGGATATATAAATCTAGTGATACTGTATGTGATCCACAGGATGTGGTCAACTATCCAGTTGAATTTCTAAATTCTTTAAATCCTCCTGGTTTACCCCCTAATACATTAGTTCTGAAAGAGGGAACACCAGTTATTTTGCTGAGAAATATCACTCCTCCAAAACTATGCAATGGTACACGCCTTGTGGTTAAAAAACTGTCTCCACTTAGTATTGACGCTACTATTCTATCCGAATGTGGAAAAGGCGAGGATGTGATAATAACAAAAATTAGCCTGACTACATCAGGCGTGGATACTCCCTTCTCCTTTCGCCAAACCCAATTTCTGCCGTCGGGATCATACTTTTTCCTATATATATATATATATATCATCATCATCATCATCATCATCATCATCATTTTACGTCCGCTTTTCCCTGCTTGCAATATATATATATATATATATATATATATATATATATATATATATATATATATATATATATATATATATGTAGGAGGTGAGTTTTATTGTAGTACAATAAAGCAATGCAGATATCGGATAAGAAGCACTCTACAGTTTGTAGGACTGGAGTATACATAATATATAAGATCAAAAGATGGTTAAAAGAGTTCCATGTATTTTATTATGCGCATTTCAAAAACAAATATCATCATGCAATAACATTTGTGTTTTCATCAGATAAAATATGTTGATTTAAAACTGCACTATCCACAAGTGTTTTTTAACCTTCATATCATATCCTCCTATTTTATCTGATGAAAACACAAATGTTATTGCATGATGATATTTGTTTTTGAAATGCGCATAATAAAATACATGGAACTCATTTAACCATCTTTTGATCTTATATATATATATGTATATAAATGGAAAAAATGAAATTTCATTTCTCACTCTTAGTACGGCTGATACTTAAATATAAGTATGTATACGTACATACATATATGTATACAGACGTACAGTAGTATGTATATACATACATACATGCACACATATATATATGTACATATATATATATATGTACGTATATTTATATATATATAGAAGATAGATGTTAAACGACGATGATGATGATGATGATATATATATAATGATATATATATATATATATATTGTTATGCTTTGGAAGGGTCATGTTGCCATTAAGAAACACACGCACCAGTTGCTTTCACTCCAATTTATTATAAATTAAATTTATAAATTTAAGAATTTATAAATTTCCGGTTGGCTGGTTGGTTCCACAACCAGACGGTTGTTCATATATTGTCAAAGTTCTTTCGTCACACATTCTGTGACCTCTTCAGTGACTGGGGATTATTTTCTTTTTTTTGTGCATCTCCTTTGTTCTGTCCTACACCATCTTGTTTTTGTTTGTGTTATGTGCTTAGTTTGCGCATGTGTTACATCGGGGTGTCTGTGTGTGTTTATATTTGTTTATTTACATGTTAATGGTTGGTTGTTTGTTCTATGTGTGTGTGTGTTTTCAATTTGTCGTTAATTGTAAGTTGTGATGTTGCTGTTCCATTCATGTTTTCTATTTAATTTTGGTTGGAGTTCATTTATGTTTATTGTCTCTGTGATTTGTCTAAACATTGCATCTAACATAGTCTAACAAAGTTCTTTCGTTGCACATCTGCAACATCATCAGTGGTACTATTATGTTCCTCCTGTTGTATTGTATATCTATGCTATTTTAATTTTATCTGTTTATTTATTTATTTATTTTTGTCTTCTTCTCTGCGCATGCATTTGCGTGTGTGTATAGTGTTTGGTGTGTGTTCGCGTTTGGGTGACTGTGTTTTAGTTATTGTATTCTATCTTAGTTTACTAGTGTGTGTTTATATGTGTTTGTTGTTTATATGTGTTTATATGTGCTTGTGTATATATTTATTTACTTATATTTCTCTTAAGTCAGTATTGTTTGTTTGGGTGTTGTTGTTATTCCATTCATTTTTTCTGTTTAGCCTTGGCCTTCTAAGTTCTATTTCACTGGCCTCTCTGATTTGCCTATCTGCTGGGTCATTTCTATGTTTAGATATTATTCTAATTTCTATGTTGTCTATGTTACTGTCCCATTGTTGTCTGGCGTGTTCGTATAGTACTGAACCGTTTTTTCGTCCTTTTAATTCCCCCCAGTGTTGGTCTATCCTTTCTACTATGCTATGAGCTGTCTCACCTATGTATATTGTTGTCATGTTTCTGCAAGTACCCTCTGTACATCTTATGCTATAGATTACGTTTCTAGTTTTACAGTTTATCCGGGGGTTTACTTTACATATAACACATTTCCTATTAGTACAGTGGGTTTTCTTAAAAGGGTATGTTTTGCTGATCAGGGATTTTATGGTAGTTCCTGGCTTTTCTACCACTTTAATCTTTAAGTGGGTTTTTCTCAGGGCCTTTCTACACTGGTTAGCTAATTTCCCTCCACAAACATGACACTCTGGTATCTCTGGTTGTCGTACCATGAAGTGGCTTTCCCTATCTTATGTCTAGCCCTATCTAAGCTATTCCATGATTTGCTCCTGTATAATGGGCAAATTCCTTTCATGTCCAGTTCTATGAGGGTCTTATACTTCTCCATGGCTCCTTCGTATACTCTGACTCTGTCTCTTTGGTTGTAGCCAGAGAACTGCATGCGGTTGATAAAGTGTTGGATGTGTCTTTCCATTTCTGTTGGGTCGCACATGCGGGACACATTCTTCATCACTCGTACCAAGTCTGCGATCAGAATATTAAACTTAGCACTACTGGACATTGCTGAGGTTTTGAGTATCAGGTATTTGGAGGCCATGGGTTTAGCATTGTGTGAGTGGAGAATTTGGGCCCTCTCATCTATAGTGTTAATCCAGAGTTCCGTATATAATACAGGTAGTCTACTGTTTTACCTGGATAGTGTAAAACTTGAACCGTTCATTCCTGGTTATGTCAATATTTATAAAACAAACTTTGTATTTTATCTGATGAGAGCGTACCAAAGTTTTGGTACCCTTGAAATATATATAATAGAATAAATATGGTTAAATAAATATAGTTTCCATTTACTAATATCATTGATATATATGTGTATATTTTTTTCATTTTTTTTTCATTTTTACGTCCGCTTTTTCCCTGCTTGCAAGGGTGGGACAGGAACTGATTCTGGCTTGATTTCTACAGCTGGATGCCCTTCCTAACACCAACCTCATTTACAGTGAGTGCTGGGTGCTTTTTTGCCGTGGCACCTCCACGTCCACTTTACAGTGGACCTCAGTCCCTATCATCTCATTTCTACAGCTGAGTAAACTGGAGCAATGTGAAATAAAGTGTCTTGCTCAAGGAAACAACACATCACCCGGTCTGAGAATTGAACTCACAACCTTTTGATTGCAAGGCCAATGCTCTAACCACTAAGCCATGTGCCTCCATATATATATACACACATATATATTTGTATGTGTGTGTATGTAAAAGGTAAACAGAGATAACAAAACAAACGGCACAGTATATGGAAGAAATATATTAGTTTAACGCTTGAAATGTGTCCAACATAACTCTAGAAATGTGGTTCCCAAATTGGGTTCCGAGGGGACTCAAGGATTCTGCAAAAGAGTGTCTGGGGTCCCATGAAAAAAAGAAAAGGAGTGTATTTATATTACAACCATATAACAATATTAGACTTTGGGGTTCCCCAAAAAAGATTTCTGAGCCAAAAAGGGTTCCGTGTTTCAAGAAAGTTAGGGAAACCTTGGTCTAGAACAAAGGTTCTCAATGGGGGGGGCATATGCACCCCCAGGGGGCGTTTCTGAACTCCAGGGGGGCGTTTGGGAGTAAGGGAGCATTAGGGGGGCGTTTGAAGCTTTGGATTGCACTGGAAGGCTCTTTACTTTGGTAAGTTTTATAAGCCATATTTGTATGTCTTTGAGACAGCCAGTGTGAATGCATTTGAATGAGCATGCAGACAGCATAACTATGGTCTGACCACAGCTGTGAGCAGGTGTGCAGGCGTGTCTAGACATTAACCGGCAATTGAGATCCTAACAATGGAAAAACCCACAGTCAACTGGGTCAAGGACACTTCAAGCGCAGCCAGTTAGAATCTTGTCTTTCCTTCACCAATAACAATGTATTTCATGTCTGAAATTATTGACACAACTGTAATGAGTTAACACTATGTAGATCTATTTTAGTTCCTATTGTATAAATAATATTACAAATAAAAAAAAGACGAAAAAAAAACACAGAAGCGGGTAGCACACACATCTAGGACCACATACAACACATAAGCAGGTAATACACACATCTAGAACCACATACAACACATAAGCAGGTAATACACACATCGAGGACCACATACAACACATAAGCAGGTAATACACACATCTAGAACCACATACAATACATAACCAGGTAATACACACATCTAGGACCACATACAACACATAAGCATGTAATACACACATCTAGGACCACATACAACACATAACCAGGTAATACACACATCTAGGACCACATACAACACATATGCATGTAATACACACATCTAGGACCACATACAACACATAAGGAGGTAATACACACACATCTAGGACCACATACAACACATAATCAGATAATACACACATCTAGGACCACATACAACACATAAGCAGGTAATACACACATCTAGAACCACATACAACACATAACCAGGTAATACACACATCTAGGACCACATGCAACACATAAGCATGTAATACACACATCTAGGACCACATACAACACATAAGCAGGTAATACACACATCTAGAACCACATACAACACATAACCAGGTAATACACACATCTAGGACCACATACAACACATAAGCATGTAATACACACATCTAGGACCACATACAACACATAACCAGGTAATACACACATCTAAGACCACATACAACACATATGCATGTAATACACACATCTAGGACCACATACAACACATAAGGAGGTAATACACACATCTAGGACCACATACAACACATAATCAGATAATACACACATCTAGGACCACATACAACACATAACCAGGTAATACACACATCTAGAACCACATACAACACATAAGCATGTAATACACACATCTAGGACCACATACAACACATAAGCATGTAATACACACATCTAGGACCACATACAACACATATGCATGTAATACACACATCTAGGACCACATACAACACATAACCAGGTAATACACACATCTAGAACCACATACAACACATAACCAGGTAATACACACATCTAGGACCACATACAACACATAAGCATGTAATACACACATCTAGGACCACATACAACACATAACCAGGTAATACACACATCTAGGACCACATACAACACATATGCATGTAATACACACATCTAGGACCACATACAACACATAAGGAGGTAATACACACATCTAGGAACACATAATCAGATAATACACACATCTAGGACCACATACAACACATAACCAGGTAATACACACATCTAGAACCACATACAACACATAAGCATGTAATACACACATCTAGGACCACATACAACACACAAGCATGTAATACACACATCTAGGACCACATACAACACATAACCAGGTAATACACACATCTAGAACCACATACAACACATAACCAGGTAATACACACATCTAGGACCACATACAACACATAACCAGGTAATACACACATCTAGGACCACATACAACACATAACCAGGTAATACACACATCTAGAACCACATACAACACATAACCAGGTAATACACACATCTAGAACCACATACAACACATAACCAGGTAATACACACATCTAGGACCACATACAACACATAAGCATGTAATACACACATCTAGGACCACATACAACACATAACCAGGTAATACACACAACACATAACCAGGTAATACACACATCTAGGACCACATACAACACATAACCAGGTAATACACACATCTAGAACCACATACAACACATAAGCAGGTAATACACACATCTAGAACCACATACAACACATAACCAGGTAATACACACATCTAGGACCACATACAACACATAAGCATGTAATACACACATCTAGGACCACATACAACACATAATCAGATAATACACACATCTAGGACCACATACAACACATAAGCAGGTAATACACACATCTAGAACCACATACAACACATAAGCAGGTAATACACACATCTAGAACCACATACAACACATAACCAGGTAATACACACATCTAGGACCACATACAACACATAAGCATGTAATACACACATCTAGGACCACATACAACACATAATCAGATAATACACACATCTAGGACCACATACAACACATAAGCAGGTAATACACACATCTAGAACCACATACAACACATAACCAGGTAATACACACATCTAGGACCACATGCAACACATACGCATGTAATACACACATCTAGGACCACATACAACACATAAGCATGTAATACACACATCTAGGACCACATACAACACATAACCAGGTAATACACACATCTAGAACCACATACAACACATAAGCAGGTAATACACACATCTAGGACCACATACAACACATAACCAGGTAATACACACATCTAGGACCACATGCAACACATAAGCAGGTAATACACACATCTAGGACCACATACAACACATAACCAGGTAATACACACATCTAGGACCACATACAACACATAATCAGATAATACACACATCTAGGACCACATACAACACATAAGCATGTAATACACACATCTAGACCCACATACAACACACAAGCAGGTAATACACACATCTAGGACCACATACAACACATAAGCATGTAATACACACATCTAGGACCACATACAACACATAATCAGATAATACACACATCTAGGACCACATACAACACATAAGCATGTAATACACACATCTAGAACCACATACAACACACAAGCAGGTAATACACACATCTAGGACCACATACAACACATAAGCATGTAATACACACATCTAGGACCACATACAACACATAATCAGATAATACACACATCTAGGACCACATACAACACATAAGCATGTAATACACACATCTAGAACCACATACAACACACAAGCAGGTAATACACACATCTAGGACCACATACAACACATAACCAGGTAATACACACATCTAGAACCACATACAACACATAACCAGATAATACACACATCTAGGACCACATACAACACATAAGCAGGTAATACACACATCTAGGACCACATACAACACATAATCAGATAATACACACATCTAGGACCACATACAACACATAAGCAGGTAATACACACATCTAGGACCACATACAACACATAAGCATGTAATACACACATCTAGGACCACATACAACACATAATCAGATAATACACACATCTAGGACCACATACAACACATAACCAGGTAATACACACATCTAGGACCACATACAACACATAAGCAGGTAATACACACATCGAGGACCACATACAACACATAAGCAGGTAATACACACATCTAGAACCACATACAATACATAACCAGGTAATACACACATCTAGGACCACATACAACACATAAGCATGTAATACACACATCTAGGACCACATACAACACATAACCAGGTAATACACACATCTAGGACCACATACAACACATATGCATGTAATACACACATCTAGGACCACATACAACACATAAGGAGGTAATACACACACATCTAGAACCACATACAACACATAAGCAGGTAATACACACATCGAGGACCACATACAACACATAAGCAGGTAATACACACATCTAGAACCACATACAATACATAACCAGGTAATACACACATCTAGGACCACATACAACACATAAGCATGTAATACACACATCTAGGACCACATACAACACATAACCAGGTAATACACACATCTAGGACCACATACAACACATATGCATGTAATACACACATCTAGGACCACATACAACACATAAGGAGGTAATACACACACATCTAGGACCACATACAACACATAATCAGATAATACACACATCTAGGACCACATACAACACATAAGCAGGTAATACACACATCTAGAACCACATACAACACATAACCAGGTAATACACACATCTAGGACCACATGCAACACATAAGCATGTAATACACACATCTAGGACCACATACAACACATAAGCAGGTAATACACACATCTAGAACCACATACAACACATAACCAGGTAATACACACATCTAGGACCACATACAACACATAAGCATGTAATACACACATCTAGGACCACATACAACACATAACCAGGTAATACACACATCTAAGACCACATACAACACATATGCATGTAATACACACATCTAGGACCACATACAACACATAAGGAGGTAATACACACATCTAGGACCACATACAACACATAATCAGATAATACACACATCTAGGACCACATACAACACATAACCAGGTAATACACACATCTAGAACCACATACAACACATAAGCATGTAATACACACATCTAGGACCACATACAACACATAAGCATGTAATACACACATCTAGGACCACATACAACACATATGCATGTAATACACACATCTAGGACCACATACAACACATAACCAGGTAATACACACATCTAGAACCACATACAACACATAACCAGGTAATACACACATCTAGGACCACATACAACACATAAGCATGTAATACACACATCTAGGACCACATACAACACATAACCAGGTAATACACACATCTAGGACCACATACAACACATATGCATGTAATACACACATCTAGGACCACATACAACACATAAGGAGGTAATACACACATCTAGGACCACATACAACACATAATCAGATAATACACACATCTAGGACCACATACAACACATAACCAGGTAATACACACATCTAGAACCACATACAACACATAAGCATGTAATACACACATCTAGGACCACATACAACACACAAGCATGTAATACACACATCTAGGACCACATACAACACATAACCAGGTAATACACACATCTAGAACCACATACAACACATAACCAGGTAATACACACATCTAGGACCACATACAACACATAACCAGGTAATACACACATCTAGGACCACATACAACACATAACCAGGTAATACACACATCTAGAACCACATACAACACATAACCAGGTAATACACACATCTAGAACCACATACAACACATAACCAGGTAATACACACATCTAGGACCACATACAACACATAAGCATGTAATACACACATCTAGGACCACATACAACACATAACCAGGTAATACACACATCTAGGACCACATACAACACATAACCAGGTAATACACACATCTAGGACCACATACAACACATAACCAGGTAATACACACATCTAGAACCACATACAACACATAAGCAGGTAATACACACATCTAGAACCACATACAACACATAACCAGGTAATACACACATCTAGGACCACATACAACACATAAGCATGTAATACACACATCTAGGACCACATACAACACATAATCAGATAATACACACATCTAGGACCACATACAACACATAAGCAGGTAATACACACATCTAGAACCACATACAACACATAAGCAGTTAATACACACATCTAGAACCACATACAACACATAACCAGGTAATACACACATCTAGGACCACATACAACACATAAGCATGTAATACACACATCTAGGACCACATACAACACATAATCAGATAATACACACATCTAGGACCACATACAACACATAAGCAGGTAATACACACATCTAGAACCACATACAACACATAACCAGGTAATACACACATCTAGGACCACATGCAACACATACGCATGTAATACACACATCTAGGACCACATACAACACATAAGCATGTAATACACACATCTAGGACCACATACAACACATAACCAGGTAATACACACATCTAGAACCACATACAACACATAAGCAGGTAATACACACATCTAGGACCACATACAACACATAACCAGGTAATACACACATCTAGGACCACATGCAACACATAAGCAGGTAATACACACATCTAGGACCACATACAACACATAACCAGGTAATACACACATCTAGGACCACATACAACACATAAGCATGTAATACACACATCTAGGACCACATGCAACACATAAGCATGTAATACACACATCTAGGACCACATACAACACATAACCATGTAATACACACATCTAGGACCACATACAACACATAACCAGGTAATACACACATCTAGAACCACATACAACACATAAGCAGGTAATACACACATCTAGGACCACATACAACACATAACCAGGTAATACACACATCTAGGACCACATGCAACACATAAGCATGTAATACACACATCTAGGACCACATACAACACATAAGCATGTAATACACACATCTAGGACCACATACAACACATAATCAGATAATACACACATCTAGGACCACATACAACACATAAGCATGTAATACACACATCTAGAACCACATACAACACACAAGCAGGTAATACACACATCTAGGACCACATACAACACATAAGCATGTAATACACACATCTAGGACCACATACAACACATAATCAGATAATACACACATCTAGGACCACATACAACACATAAGCATGTAATACACACATCTAGAACCACATACAACACACAAGCAGGTAATACACACATCTAGGACCACATACAACACATAAGCATGTAATACACACATCTAGGACCACATACAACACATAATCTGATAATACACACATCTAGGACCACATACAACACATAAGCATGTAATACACACATCTAGAACCACATACAACACACAAGCAGGTAATACACACATCTAGGACCACATACAACACATAACCAGGTAATACACACATCTAGAACCACATACAACACATAACCAGATAATACACACATCTAGGACCACATACAACACATAAGCAGGTAATACACACATCTAGGACCACATACAACACATAATCAGATAATACACACATCTAGGACCACATACAACACATAAGCAGGTAATACACACATCTAGGACCACATACAACACATAAGCATGTAATACACACATCTAGGACCACATACAACACATAATCAGATAATACACACATCTAGGACCACATACAACACATAAGGCGGTAATACACACATCTAGGACCACATACAACACATAAGGCGGTAATACACACATCTAGGACCACATACAACACATAAGCATGTAATACACACATCTAAGACCACATACAACACATAAGCATGTAATACACACATCTAGGACCACATACAACAGATAAGCAGGTAATACACACATCTAGGACCACATACAACACATAAGCATGTAATACACACATCTAGAACCACATACAACACATAAGCATGTAATACACACATCTAGGACCACATACAACACATAAGCATGTAATACACACATCTAGAACCACATACAACACATAACCAGGTAATACACACATCTAGGACCACATACAACAGATAAGCAGGTAATACACACATCTAGAACCACATACAACACATAACCAGGTAATACACACATCTAGAACCACATACAACACATAACCAGGTAATACGCACATCTAGGACCACATACAACACATAATCAGATAATACACACATCTAGGACCACATACAACACATAAGCAGGTAATACATACATCTAGGACCACATACAACACATAAGGAGGTAATACACACATCTAGAACCACATACAACACATAACCAGGTAATACACACATCTAGGACCACATACAACACATAAGCATGTAATACACACATCTAGGACCACATACAACACATAACCAGGTAATACACACATCTAGGACCACATACAACACATAAGCAGGTAATACACACATCTAGGACCACATACAACACATAAGCAGGTAATACATACATCTAGGACCACATACAACACATAAGCAGGTAATACATACATCTAGGACCACATACAACACATAAGCAGGTAATACATACATCTAGGACCACATACAACACATAAGGAGGTAATACACACATCTAGAACCACATACAACACATAACCAGGTAATACACACATCTAGGACCACATACAACACATAAGCATGTAATACACACATCTAGGACCACATACAACACATAACCAGGTAATACACACATCTAGGACCACATACAACACATAAGCAGGTAATACACACATCTAGGACCACATACAACACATAAGCAGGTAATACATACATCTAGGACCACATACAACACATAAGCAGGTAATACATACATCTAGGACCACATACAACACATAAGCAGGTAATACATACATCTAGGACCACATACAACACATAAGCAGGTAATACATACATCTAGAACCACATACAACACATAAGCAGGTAATACACACATCTAGGACCACATACAACACATAACCAGGTAATACACACATCTAGGACCACATACAACACATAAGCAGGTAATACATACATCTAGGACCACATACAACACATAAGGAGGTAATACACACATCTAGAACCACATACAACACATAACCAGGTAATACACACATCTAGGACCACATACAACACATAAGCATGTAATACACACATCTAGGACCACATACAACACATAACCAGGTAATACACACATCTAGGACCACATACAACACATAAGCAGGTAATACATACATCTAGAACCACATACAACACATAAGCATGTAATACACACATCTAGGACCACATACAACACATAACCAGGTAATACACACATCTAGGACCACATACAACACATAAGGAGGTAATACACACATCTAGAACCACATACAACACATAAGCATGTAATACACACATCTAGGACCACATACAACACATAACCAGGTAATACACACATCTAGGACCACATACAACACATAACCAGGTAATACACACATCTAGGACCACATACAACACATAAGCATGTAATACACACATCTAGGACCACATACAACACATAACCAGGTAATACACACATCTAGGACCACATACAACACATAACCAGGTAATACACACATCTAGGACCACATACAACACATAACCAGGTAATACACACATCTAGAACCACATACAACACATAACCAGGTAATACACACATCTAGAACCACATACAACACATAACCAGGTAATACACACATCTAGGACCACATACAACACATAAGCATGTAATACACACATCTAGGACCACATACAACACATAACCAGGTAATACACACATCTAGGACCACATACAACACATAACCAGGTAATACACACATCTAGGACCACATACAACACATAACCAGGTAATACACACATCTAGAACCACATACAACACATAAGCAGGTAATACACACATCTAGAACCACATACAACACATAACCAGGTAATACACACATCTAGGACCACATACAACACATAAGCATGTAATACACACATCTAGGACCACATACAACACATAATCAGATAATACACACATCTAGGACCACATACAACACATAAGCAGGTAATACACACATCTAGAACCACATACAACACATAAGCAGTTAATACACACATCTAGAACCACATACAACACATAACCAGGTAATACACACATCTAGGACCACATACAACACATAAGCATGTAATACACACATCTAGGACCACATACAACACATAAGCAGGTAATACACACATCTAGGACCACATACAACACATAACCAGGTAATACACACATCTAGGACCACATACAACACATAAGCATGTAATACACACATCTAGGACCACATACAACACATAACCAGGTAATACACACATCTAGGACCACATACAACACATAAGCAGGTAATACACACATCTAGGACCACATACAACACATAAGCATGTAATACACACATCTAGGACCACATACAACACATAACCAGGTAATACACACATCTAGGACCACATACAACACATAAGCAGGTAATACACACATCTAGGACCACATACAACACATAACCAGGTAATACACACATCTAGGACCACATACAACACATAAGCATGTAATACACACATCTAGGACCACATACAACACATAACCAGGTAATACACACATCTAGGACCACATACAACACATAAGCAGGTAATACACACATCTAGGACCACATACAACACATAACCAGGTAATACACACATCTAGGACCACATACAACACATAAGCATGTAATACACACATCTAGGACCACATACAACACATAACCAGGTAATACACACATCTAGGACCACATACAACACATAAGCAGGTAATACACACATCTAGGACCACATACAACACATAAGCAGGTAATACACACATCTAGGACCACATACAACACATAAGCAGGTAATACACACATCTAGGACCACATACAACACATAAGCAGGTAATACACACATCTAGGACCACATACAACACATAAGCATGTAATACACACATCTAGGACCACATACAACACATAAGCAGGTAATACACACATCTAGGACCACATACAACACATAAGCATGTAATACACACATCTAGGACCACATACAACACATAAGCAGGTAATACACACATCTAGGACCACATACAACACATAAGCATGTAATACAAACATCTAGTACCACATGCAACACACAGGCAAGTAATACATACATTTAGGACTACATACAACACATAATCAGGTAATACAAACATCTAGGACCACATACATCTAGGACTACCTACAACACATAAGGAGGTAATACATACATCTAGGACCACATGCAACACATAACCAGGTAATACACACATCTAGGACCACATACAACACATAAGCATGTAATACACACATCTAGGACCACATACAACACATAAGGCGGTAATACATACATCTAGGACCACATACAACACATAAGGAGGTAATACATACATCTAGGACCACATGCAACACATAACCAGGTAATACACACATCTAGGACCACATACAACACATACGCATGTAATACACACATCTAGAACCACATACAACACATAAGGAGGTAATACACACATCTAGAACCACATACAACACATAACCAGGTAATACATACATCTAGGACCACATGCAATACATAAGCAGGTAATACACACATCTAGGACCAAATACAACACACATTGTATCATGTGCTACAGACGACGCAAGAGCAATGGTCAGCCAACATAAGGGTTTCGTCACTCTTCTGAAGAGAGAAAATCTATCTGTATTTGTTGTTCATTGTGTCATTCATCGACAACACTTGGCTGTGAAGAAACTCAGCAAGCCACTGAGCAAGTCCTTGTAGATGGCCATTGATGTCATCAATTTTATCAAACGGCATTCCCTCAATGAACGAATTTTCCGGCAACTGTGCCAAGATAATGACGAAGAATTCGTCAAGTTGCTCCTTCATAATGAAGTGAGGTGGCTTTCAAAAGGCAAGTGCCTTACTCACTTCTTTGAACTGTTCAACTCTATCATTGAGTTTCTGCGAGGACGCAACACAGAACTGTACAAGAAAACCCTCGATGTGAGGCAAAACTGCGCCTACCTCACCGACATCTTCGACAAATGCAATAGCCTCATTATGGCTTTGCAGAGGAAGAAGATCACCTTGTTTAAAGCAAGGAATGCTGTGAAAACATTCCTGGCCAAATTGAATGTGATCAAAAGGAATCTTTGTTGACGGGGATTCTATAATTTTCCTAGTGTCGCCAATGTTCAAAACATTGTAAGCGATGACCAACTCCAAATTTATACAGCTCACCTCCGTGCGCTACAAGACAACATGAGAGAACAGTTTGTCGACCTTTTGCCGATGGACATCCCAATGTGGGTAGCAGATCCCTTCATAGCTAACATCGATGATTTGGACGTTATATTTCAGGAAGAATTAATTGAACTTCAAGCAGATGACATGATCAAAATTAGATTTCCCAAAATAGGTGAACCCCTTTTTTGGATGCAAGAGGAAATTCAGCGTTGATTTCCACTCCTACATGCAGAGGCTAAGAGATTTGCTCTGCCTTTTCCAAGCTCATACTTAGTCAAGAGGAGGTTTGGTGCTGTTTCCAGACTGCACAGTAAGACTCGCAACCGCTACAATGTAATTACATGTGGATATCTCCGGCTACATCTTAGGAAAATCCAGCCTGACGTCAAAGAGTTAGCTAGACTCCATAAAGTTGAAGGGTCCCATTGAAATGAGGTCAAAGTTAAAGTAAGTTGATTTATCCGAAAACTTGGATATGCTATTGTTACAAAGCAAACTAACAATTTTTTTTTATTTGTAGTTGCAGTCTGACTTGACTGGAAACCATCTACTACAATTCAATTACTCATTTGTTGTATATATTTTACCATTTACTAATAAATATACCCTCCCGCGTGGTCATTTTACCATTTACTAATAAATATACCCTGCCGCGTGGTCATGAAAACCCTCTTCCATGGTCTCTAAGCTCACAAAGCAGAGGGGACATCAAGTTAGATATCAACATTTATTCTGTCTGTTTCATTAAAGGGAAAATTGGAAACCTTTGAAATGATATAATTGCTACTTTCTTCCAGATAAGAGCACTTTGGATAGACAGAGTTGCTCTTGTATAAAATAGCTGGTATCGTCTGGTGGGAATATAACAAATTCAACTGGTCCTTATTCATAAAAAAGAACATTTATGTTCCCATTTTTGAAATTTATATATTTCCTTTCAAGGAATGTATTTATACTCTCAGCTGCCTGCAATGGTATCTTTGGAATATCGTTAATCAATTTTTTAGTAATCTACAGATATCAAAATCAGTAATATATTGAAAAATGGAAAAATAGGGTAGGGGGGCGTTTCGTGATTTCGAGGGACAAAATGGGTTGAGAACCTTTGGGCTAGAACAAAGTATGGAACGTTTCAAAATTAGACACACAGACATATATGAATGAGGTAAGACTAAATATATATATAGTATACCTTTGGGTGAGAGGCCGGAGAATCTCTGGGGTGGAGCTAAAATAAGTAAGTTCCATGAAATATAGAAAGTACAGCCACAGACGACAAATAAAATTTTACCCCGCCATAACGAAAAGACCGGTGTAAGGTTAATTATATCACCGGTGACATAATTAATTAGACACCGGTGGTGTAATTAATCCCCCACGAGGGTAATTTGATGTTCAGATTAATGGGGGGGGGGAATAAAATTGTTTCATTTATTTGCTTATATTAGACAACAAATATATATGTGTATATGAACACACACACACACATATACATACACACACATACACATATATACATACACACACATATACATACACATATATACATACACACACACATACATACACACACACACAGATGCACACACACACACACATACATATACACATGCACACATACACACACGTACGCATATATTCATACACATACACAAATACGTACATACATATAAACAAACGCACACACATACACAAACACAAATACACCCATACAAACACACACACAAATACATAATACACATACATACAAACACACACATAGAGACACACACACATACTCACAAACACATGCACACATACACACACAAACATGCAAATGCATACATGCACACACACATACATACACACACACATATACGCACACGAACACATACATATACACACACGTACACATACATACATACATACACACACAAATACATACATACACACGTGAACACATACACACACAAAAACATACACACACACACATATACACACATTCGGTTGGTTGGTTGGTTCCACAACCAGATGGTTGTTTATATATTGTCAAAGTTCTTTCGTCACACATTCTGTGACCTCTTCAGTGACTGGGGATTCTTTTCTTTGTTTTTGTGCCTCTCCTTTGTTCTGTCCTCTGCCATCTTTTTTCTGTGTGTGTGTTGTGTGCTCAGTCTGCGCATGTGTTACATCCGGGTGTCTGTGTGTTTATATTTGTTTATTTATTTGTTTATTTACATGTTACAGGTTGGTTGTTTGTTCTATGTGCGTGTGTGTTTTCATTTTGTCCTTAATTGTAAGTTGTGATGTTGCTGTTCCACTCATGTTTTCTATTTAATTTTGGTTATAATTCTTTTATGTTTATTGCCTCTGTGATTTGTCTAAACATTGCGTCTTTTCTGTGTGTAGATTCTATTTTTATTTCTATGTTCTCCAATTTACCCTTATGTTCTATTTTAGCATGTTGGTAGAGTACAGATGATTCTTTACTATATTGAAGGTCTCGCCAGTGTTCATTTATCCGGTCCCCTACACTACGAGCTGTCTCACCTATGTACACTATATTTTTATCTCTACATTGTCCTTCAGTACATCTTATGCTATATACTACATTTCTAGTTTTACAGTTAATATGGGGGCTTAATTTAGAGGTTATACATTTCTTATCTATACAGGGGGGTCTTTGAAAAGGGTATGTCTTGCTAATAAGTGTTTTTATGGAGGTACCTGGTCTTTCTACTATCTTAATATTGAGTTTATGCTTATCTAGGGCCCTTCTAAATTTGTAAGCTAATTCACCTCTAGGGGTTGTATCGATGAATATTACACTCTGGTATTTATTGCTATCATACCATGAGTTTATTCTATTAGCCTTATTCCTAGTTCTTTCTATTCTATTCCAAAATTTGCTCCTATACAAAGGGCAGGTCCCATTTGTGTCATTATTTACCATTTTTTCCCATTTGGTTCTGGCTCCTCTATACACTCTGATTGTAACCAGAGAACTGCATACGGCAAATTCTAGTTGTTCTTTTGTTATTCTAATAAACTTTCTTTACTTAGCATTTGTCTTTTATTTTGACTAAAAGAAGCCATAACATTAGAAACCTCGAGCATTAGGTAACTGGCCTTGCAATCAAAAGGTTGTGAGTTCAATTCTCAGACCGGGTGATGTGTTGTTTCCTTGAGCAAGACACTTATTTCACATTGCTCCAGTTGCCTCAGCTGTAGAAATGAGATGATAGGGACTGGGGTCCCTATCATTCCACTGTAGAGTGGTCGTGGAGGTGCCACGCCAAAAAAGCACCCAGCACTCACTGTAAATGAGGTTGGTGTTAGGAAGGGCATCCAGCTGTAGAAATCAAGCCAGAATCAGTTCCCGTCCCACGCTTGCAAGCAGGGAAGAAGCGAACGTAAAATGAAATGATGATGAAATGATGATATATATCAAGTAAGAATATTTTCGAAACAGCGAGTGGGTTTGAAATTATTAGAAATGCTTACATTTCTAATAATATATATATATATATATTAAGGTATATAAATATTGAGTTTTGTCATAACTAATTCACTGCCATGACTGAATTGTAACCATCAACATAGTCAAGGTATGTCAAGCATCAACTTATTTTATCTGATGAGGGCGTACTGTTGAAATAGCTCAGTACCTCTGAAATATGTATAATAAAATATATTTGATCACATGAAAGTCTATATTTATTAATATCTTGAAGTAATATATATATATATATATATATATATATATATATACACACACACACACACATACATACATATACACACACACATACATACATATATGGTGAACTATGCAGAACAACTGCTGTCGCGTATGGGACAAATCCAGTTGACTGCCGAGTCCATAGTAAGGATCAAGCTGCCAGCCTCTTTCAAAAACGAAAAAGAGGCGGTTTTCCTCTGTACAGTGGCTATGGTGAAAGAAGTTATATGGTGGACGAGGTTGAGAGGACTGAGGACAGATGACTGAGGACAGATGACAGATGACTGAGGACAGATGACTGAGGACAGATGACAGAGGACAGATGACTGAGGACAGGATGGAGAGAGAGGTGCTGTACCCCAGTATATGTCTATCTATCTATCTATCAAATACCACTTTGGAAGAAGAGTCAGGATGGAGAGAGAGGTGCTGTACCCCAGTATATGTCTATCTATCTATCTATCAAATACCACTTTGGAAGAAGAATCAGGATGGAGAGAGAGGTGCTGTACCCCAGTATATGTCTATCTATCTATCTATCAAATACCACTTTGGAAGAAGAGTCAGGATGGAGAGAGAGGTGCTGTACCCCAGTATATGTCTACCTATCTATCTATCAAATACCACTTTGGAAGAAGAGTCAGGATGGAGAGAGAGGTGCTGTACCCCAGTATATGTCTACCTATCTATCTCTCAAATACCACTTTGGAAGAAGAATCAGGATGGAGAGAGAGGTGCTGTACCCCAGTATATGTCTACCTATCTATCTATCAAATACCACTTTGGAAGAAGAGTCAGGATGGAGAGAGAGGTGCTGTACCCCAGTATATGTCTATCTATCTATCTATCAAATACCACTTTGGAAGAAGAGTCAGGATGGAGAGAAAGGTGCTGTACCCCAGTATATGTCTACCTATCTATCTATCAAATACCACTTTGGAAGAAGAATCAGGATGGAGAGAGAGGTGCTGTACCCCAGTATATGTCTATCTATCTATCTATCAAATACCACTTTGGAAGAAGAGTCAGGATGGAGAGAGAGGTGCTGTACCCCAGTATATGTCTATCTATCTATCTATCAAATACCACTTTGGAAGAAGAGTCAGGATGGAGAGAGAGGTGCTGTACCCCAGTATATGTCTACCTACCTATCTATCTATCAAATACCACTTTGGAAGAAGAATCAGGATGGAGAGAGAGGTGCTGTACCCCAGTATATGTCTATCTATCTATCTATCAAATACCACTTTGGAAGAAGAGTCAGGATGGAGAGAGAGGTGCTGTACCCCAGTATATGTCTACCTATCTATCTATCAAATACCACTTTGGAAGAAGAGTCAGGATGGAGAGAGAGGTGCTGTACCCCAGTATATGTCTACCTATCTATCTATCAAATACCAGTTTGGAAGAAGAGTCAGGATGGAGAGAGAGGTGCTGTACCCCAGTATATGTCTATCTATCTATCTATCAAATACCACTTTGGAAGAAGAGTCAGGATGGAGAGAGAGGTGCTGTACCCCAGTATATGTCTATCTATCTATCTATCAAATACCAGTTTGGAAGAAGAGTCAGGATGGAGAGAGAGGTGCTGTACCCCAGTATAGTCTATCTATCTATCTATCAAATACCAGTTTGGAAGAAGAGTCAGGATGGAGAGAGAGGTGCTGTACCCCAGTATATGTCTATCTATCTATCTATCAAATACCAGTTTGGAAGAAGAGTCAGGATGGAGAGAGAGGTGCTGTACCCCAGTATATGTCTACCTATCTATCTATCAAATACGTTGACTGCCGAGTCCATAGTAAGGATCAAACCGCCAGACTCTTTCAAAAACGAAAGAGAGGCGGTTTTCCTCTGTACGGTGGCTATGGTGAAAGAGGTTATATGGTGGACGAAGTTGAGAGGACTGAGGACAGATGCCTTTCTCTCCGGACAACAATTGATTCCCTTCTTTAAGTATCACTTTAGAAGGAGAATCAGGGTGGAGAGAGAGGCACTGCACCCCAGTAAATTTACTGAAAGGTGGGTGAATGAAGCGAAAATGTCCCGAGTGATTGGGCCTTCTCTGTTTATAAGCCTGTAGGTTGAGGAAGAGAGCAAAAGAAAGAAAGGAGCACTTGCACAACACGCTCCTGGAGTTGAGGGTTGTTCTATCGACGGGGTATTAAACAACCCATTTGTGGCGCCTCCCCCCCATTGGGGATTTCGATTGTTGTAATTGTTTGTTTTTATATTTTTTACACGACTGTATGTAAAATCCCCGGCATGTCTTTGTATTGTCCCCTTTTCTTGTGCGCCC
This sequence comes from Eledone cirrhosa, assembly GCA_964016885.1. NCBI lineage: Eukaryota > Metazoa > Mollusca > Cephalopoda > Octopoda > Eledonidae > Eledone > Eledone cirrhosa. Next base: position 21,721,685 of record OZ024765.1, read on the forward strand.
TTGTGGCTAATAAAGAAATATATCTATCTATCTATCTATCTAGAAATATACCTATATGGTGAACTAACTGTTGTGTTACCTACCACTTCTAATATTTTATTTGGTTAAAAAACTTTCCCTGATTTCATCTAAAACTTTTTTTCACCCATTTTTGCGATTAGTCTTGAGAAATTTAAGGAACTGATGTCGCTGGGAGTCAACAGTTTTACCTGCACCGTTGCATCATGGGAGATTGACTGGGTAGTTGATGTATATGTATATATATGTGTGTGTGTGTGTGACTGTTTATGTGTGTGCGTTTGTGTACTTGTGTGTGCGTTTGTGTACTTGTGTGTATTGTATTTGTGAGTGTGTGTTTGTGCTTACGTGTGTGTGTGCGTGTACTTGTGAGTATGCGTATTGTATTTGTGTGTGTGTGTGTTTGTGTCCGAATGCGTGTGTACGTGTGTGCGTGTATGTATTTGTGTGTGTATGTATGTATTTGTGTGTGTGTATACACATATATACACACACACATATATATAGAAAGCTTGAACCTAATAGCAACACTGTACTACACTCTTTGTTATTAAATATATATACATATATATATATATTTAATTAGAAAGTGAACAACACTTTCTAATTAAATAGCTCTGTTCTATACATAGAGCACTCTTTTCCTTCGGAATTACCTAACACACACATCTATCTAAGGCGGGTAAAATTCCCGAGATCCATGGACGAGTTCTCTCCAGCGGTCTCTGTCCCTCATTATCGCTGCCATATCCTGCATCTCCAACAGACCAGTGTCTGTCCTTAGGGCATCAACATATGTTAACCTTGGTCTTCCTCTTCCAGTGTGTCCATGTAGGGGCTCCCAAAGGAGCACTGAGTGCAATGTCAACTCTGGATGTCGGTGAGCATGTCCAGCTAACCTCAGTCTCCTCTGTGTCACTTTTGAGCTGACTTTTGGGATGCTCCCATACAGCTCTGAGTTTTTCATCCTCAGTGTATACTGATTAATGTTATATATATATATATAGGATTAATGTTATATATATATAGGATTAATGTTATATATATATAGGATTAATGTTATATATATATAGGAAAATGTATGACCCCGACGGCAGAGCTCAATCCGTTTCGACGGCTATTTCTGGACTAAAATACAAATTTTTAGCGTGGTAAACAAATAGCCGAACTTTTCAAGGGGTAATTCCTTATATGGGAAGATTGTAGTTGGCAAGAGGATTGGTCCACTTTTCTTGTGAACACAATTAAGTCTATCATGGCAGTGGGTGGGAGGTGGGGGTGGCCGAACTTGCCTGTAGAACAATGAGGGAGTGGGTGGAGCCGGTCAAGCGTTGAAAGTGAATTCTATATGGCAAATTCTAAGGGTTGTGTATGAAACTTGGCCAGAGGAAGCAGGGGAAAAAGGATTCTGGAGAAAATAGAGAAGGGACGTTATAGAATAGGTAAATCAATTGAGATTTATCTAATAATATATTTTTCCTCTCTTGAATTTTCAAACTTTTCACACATCTATTGACGTAGATAGTATCTAAATACATATATAATTGAAGTTCTCATCCTTGAAAACATGTAATATAAAATACCTTATAATCTCACACAAAATAATATATAATAGTTTCTACTTTAGGCACAAGGCCAGCAATTACCCAGTACATTACTGGTACTTTATTTTATC